>JAQIWF010000070.1:0-31546 GCA_034694965.1 Ceratozetes gracilis
AAGTCAGTTCTCATTTAAGGTCTTCTAACAGTAGAGTCAGACCTCTACTCATTGTTAGCCATTTAACTCATAGACCTTTTTCATAGTTTTGTGATCTAAGTAGCGGTAAATCAGACTCTAAACAGTACTTCCGCTACAATAGTTAATGGTAAATAAACAATAACAAAATTTAACTTTTAATTTAACTAGTTATTCTTTCAGATAATGTATACTATAAACTCATGAAAAATCAAGTAACTAATCTAGCAGGCTTATCTAGCAGATTAACTGGCGATTTCATTGTTAAATATATAAATTCTTGGGTTGAAGAGCTAAATAACGATCTTAAAATTGCATACATACAAACGGAGTACAAACAAGATTCAGTGAGACGCGGGACGTAATCGAACGATGGAAGTTCAATTACCCGGCTTGCCTCCAACCATAAAATATGCAGTAGTGCGGGGGCGTTTTAACTGCATAGTTTGCTTGGCAGCGAGAGGTTGGGCTGAATCTGGGGGTTTAGGCTATTGGGCGGCTTTGGCCGTCTCCCAGTAATGGCTGGTTTTGCCGGCTTCTGATGATTAGCCGGTTTCTGCCGATTCGCCGGCTTTCACTGTTTGGCCGGTTTCCACGGTTTCTGCGGTTTCTACGAATTCGCCGCTTTCTGCTGACTCACTGGTTTGGAATAACCAAGGTGAGTCTGGGTTTTCCCCAATGTCTTATCAACAGAGAGTAACACGAGTGCACACAATTAGTCAAAAGAAGGCTTTTATTGTAAAATACGAAACTCTGGTCACAATTAAAGGTCTTTTGATTAAAACAATGGTTTTGTAAATAAAACTAAATGAAAGCTAAACTAAAGTAAAAGTAAACTAAAGTATTGAAACTAAAACTAAACTAAACTAATGGTTGAACGCTCTTAAGAGCGGAAACTCTGGTAAAAGTGGAGAACTGTCCAAATCGAGAGTTGATCCCTTTCTGCCGTTTCTGGCATTCCGTCTCTTCATATCTATCGCTCGAAAAGTCCAGATTCCGTTCAATCCATCCAATCCTATCAAAGTCCAACGGTTTTACTGTTGGCCTACTTCTGGAGTGGATTAAGGACTAGACGCTAATTGAATGAAGGCTTTGCCTTTCCCAAGGGATGAGTAGCGGTTCGTACGATTCCCTTGGATTTTACAGTCAGTTATTAAAATGAATTGAAAAATAGTCAGAATTTCTAAGTTTATGATTTACAGTGAAATCCAATAAAAGCTTAGGAATAGATTTTAACAGAAATATGTTTTAAGTGAACAAATGGTTATTATTTAAATGTTTTGAATAATAGTTTTGATTAGAAACAAAATGTAATTTAAATGTAATTATAGTCAAAATATGATTCTATTAATGTAATGAAAAGTGTTTAAATGGCGGTCCACTTTGGGAGCGCACTCTCCTTCAGACCAAATGTCTGATCAATAAAATAGTTTTCTTTGAATTCAATTTGTCTGAGATATGCATCGAATCCATACTAAATATATTTGTCTTCAATAGGAAAAGAGATGATGTTCTGAGACAAATGGGATCATCTAATCAGTCACCCGACACAACTACCCCAGTGAGTCCACTGCCGTCCACATCGGGACTCCAGATGGAGGGCGCGCCCCAGGCAAACATTACAAGCCATGAGCAGTTGAGTGAAACCAGCAGTGATGTCCCTCTTCAGTCAGATGAAAATACAGAACAGGGATCAAATGGTACGGTGACGGACAGTAGTTCGGCCAACGATTGTCAGGAGAATTGGGTTATAACTGAGTCTGAAGTCGGGAAAACATTAAAATTACGGAAAGAAGACGACAACTAATTTATACCAAACCATCGATTCCTCTCTTCGCTCTCAAACACAACTCATTGTTACACACATTAAATGCAATCAAATCTAATCCCGACTTAAGTGCTGTCATCGAAGACAAGACTAAAAAACTATTAACTCTTAAGCCAAGACTCACTTTAATCCATACTATCGTTAATTGTTTTATACTTAATAACTAAAAGCCTTAATAAAGCAAATAATAGTTTTTAATAAATTGTCTAATGATTGAAAAGATGGTATTTTTTGAGTATTAGTATCAGTGACGACATTCACACCTCATGTCTACGATTCCAAGTACTTCGTTGAAGTGAACCTCATTTTTGGTCACAAATCTATTCACCTTTGGATTCATTGACTGATTCTCAAGAAGTTATGGTCAGAGAAAGTGTGAAATCAATGATCCGATCGATTGAATTGAGTTTCTATCAAATGAATGACAAAAATAGTGAATCGATTTGTGTCTCTCATAAGTTATGAGTCATAACCAAATTCTTGTATATTACCCCTGAACTGGAACTGCCCTATGAGTGACCACTCGGACAAACTTTTTACTAGAGACTCATTTTTAATATTTCGACCGAATGGTCAAAACTGACCTCAATTTTAGATCAAACTGTTTGTGGTTAAAAGGGGACAAACTTTTATCAAAATTACGTAATTTATTTAAAGCTCTTAAAGTTTGTGTGAAAACATAAACAAAGCGTTGAATTGATTGCAAAACAATCTTAAGACAAGTGATGGCTCACTATAAGGGCGCCGCTTCTGAAGCTGGAAGAGCTCTTCAGCTCCAGAAGAAGAGAGAGAAGGCTATGGAAGAGTTGGAACTCAGAAAGAAGAAGATTGAGGAAGAGATGAAACTATCAAACATTGGATCCAAATTTGCCACTCATTATGACGCTATCGAACAGCAGATCAAGTCTTCAACCGTCGGTTTAGTCACTTTGGATCAGATGAGGGCAAAACAGGAGGATTTGGTCAAAGAAAGGGAGAGACAGTTGGCTCTCAAGACTGAATCAATTAAAATGAAAGAACTGCACGAAAAACAAGAGCTTAAGGAAAGGCAGAAGAGACAGGTCTGACACTCGACATAAAACTCAAGGTTTTAATGTCTTATCTTAGATTCAAACGCTTTCTTTCAATTTTGATGAAGAAGAAGAAGAGGAGGAGAAGGAAGAAGAAGAAGAAGACATTCCTAGAGATAATAAACGCAAAGATAACGAAAACGATTCCAAAGATTCCGTGAATTCTGAAGATTCCGATTCTGTTTGTATTCATTTTGTTAGACTTGAGTCCATTCATTGATTGAATCATTTCTTTATTTAGTCTTCAAATTGGGTCCCAAAGAGACTAAAAATGGTTAAGAATCCTGACGTCGACACCAGCTTTTTGCCAGACAGACAACGAGAAGTGGAGGAGAATAGTCTTCGGGAACAGTTGAGACAGGAATGGGTTGAGAAACAGGAGAAACTCAAGAATGAAGACATCGAAGTGACGTTCAGTTATTGGGACGGATCGGGTCATCGGCGGTCCGTTCAGATGAAGAAAGGGACGAGTATTTACCAGTTCCTACAAAAGGCTTTGGAAACTTTGCGCAAAGAATTCCACGAATTACGGGCCGTAACCGCAGATCAGCTCATGTTTGTTATTATAAGTAATGTTTTGAAACATGTTTTGATTGCTTGTCATTTGTGGTCAGGTATATAAAGGAAGACCTAATAATCCCACAGCACTACACATTCTATGACTTTATTGTGACCAAAGCTCGTGGAAAGAGTGGACCGCTTTTCAGTTTTGATGTTCACGAAGACGTCAGACTTCTCGGAGACATTACTGTCGAAAGAGACGAATCACACGCCGGAAAGGTTTTGCTCAGGAGTTGGTACGAACGCAATAAACACATCTTTCCCGCCAGTCGTTGGGAACCCTACGACCCCACAAAGAATTACGACAAATACACCATAAGTGACAAAACTAAGTGACCACTCAATCCATTACTCTTTATATTCATTTCAACATTTCTTTAGACTTATATAAAACTGTTTCGAATGAAATAAATTTAATGATATTTTTATTCATTATTTAAAAGAGAAACCAATTTATGTTAAGTTTATTAAAATACTATTCGAGTCAACCCATTGTTCTTCTCCTTTAATGCTTGAGTCCTAAGTGTGAGCACTAAAAAAGTGAATGAATTCCTCTCTGACTGCCCTCTGAATTGATCAGTCTTTCGATTGAGACAATTATAGATTAATATCTTGTTTTCCTCCAGTCTTTGACTTCAATCTGATATCTTTAATGACAATCGAATGGTTGACAGCTTTGCACATATCATATATAGTGAGGGCCGCCGTCGACACCGCAGTCAAGGCTTCCATTTCAACGCCCGTCTGATATGTAGTCTTGACTTCTGCTGTGATCACAATCTCTTCGTTCTGTTCATCAACTTTAGAGTCAATCGAAACGTTTTGCAAAAGAATTTGATGGCAAAGAGGTATTAGTTTTGAAGTATTCTTTGCGGCCATTATTCCAGCGATTTGTGCCACACTTAAAGCGTTCCCTTTTTTCAGTTGATTAGATTGAATGAGTTGGCAGACCTGTGCGCCCACCCAAACTCTGGCCACAGCAGTGGCGGTTCTGGCAGTCATTCGCTTATCTGTGATATCAACCATTTTCGGTTGTCCTGACTTTGAGTCCAAATGAGTGAAATCTGTTGATCGGGTGCTATAGTTCCGCATCTGTTGCGCTGTCAGATCCCGAGATATATGAAATTGTTTTGAGTCGACATTCTTTACCCACCGATCAGAATCATTGGTCTGTTTTGTGAGTTGGCGATAGTGAAGGCACCTATTGTTCACTTCAATTAATTTTAATTGTCTTCACTTATTCTCAAATACCTGAGTGTTGTTTGCGTTTATTAATCAATGCGTTTCTTATCAATTGTTCTAAATATGGATCGTCCGCTCCCTCACGAATGGCGTCTCGCAATGACACCTCTTCTCTCCCAAACAGACATACCTTTAAGTAATGTAAGGAATTAATGGACTGATAACAGAATAACCCAAACCTTAAGATTTCCGTCGGCTGTAATCCTAATCCTATTACAAGTTCCGCAAAAGTTTTCGGTCATCGATGTTATGAAACCAATTTGTCCGCAAAAACCCTTCACTTTATAGGCTTTTGAGGTTTCATTGAATTTTGGTTCCAATTGTTTTAATTCTGGATATTTGTCTCTAATGGTTGTCAACATATCTTTGAAAGTCATTAACTTTTCAGACTTCCATTTGTTGCCATCGAAAGGCATATATTCAATGAATCTGACGTCTAATGACTTATTGCGAGTCATTTCAACAAAATCTAAGATTTCGTTATCATTGAAGCCCTTAATGACAACACAATTCAGTTTAATTGAGTCAAAGTCTGAATTCAATGCGCTGTCAATTGATTTGATCACTTGATTCCAACCTTTTCTTCGAGTAATTAATTCGAACTTTTCAGGTATTAAAGTGTCCAAACTTATATTAATTGCATTCAATCCTAAAACCAAATTAATTATCACTAAATATTCTCTTTACTAGTAAAGAATAAACCTGCTTGTTTTAGTGCAGAACATTTCTTATCAAGAACCAATCCATTTGTGGTCATTCCGATTGTCTTTAACCCAAAAGTTTTGAGTTCTGATAAATGACTTATAATATCAATGATATCTTTGCGAATGAGTGCTAAGAAATTAGTTTAAATTGCTTTCAAATCAATATTTAAAATTGTTTTCATTGATCCTTACGTTCGCCGCCCGTCAGACGTATTTTAGTCACTCCAAGAGATTTGACGAACAAATTGGATATTCTTTTTATTTCATCAGAACTCAAAAGGAGGGAATTTTTGGTCAAAGTTATGCCTTCCTCTGGCATACAATACAAACCTATTTTAAGAATCGATGAATAAAATGTCGTTTTATTGTTTGACATTTGTTTACTTACAGCGAAGATTACATCTTTCAGTCAATGATATTCTCAAGTAATTGTGTTTTCGCCCAAATGTGTCAAACAATTCACTTGAACTCGAATTTGAAAGATTTCTGTTCCAAATTCGAGTACTTTTTGAAATTCTGGTAAAAATTCTCATAAAAAGCATATTCACTGAAAGAGGTATTTATGAGAGATTTCAATGAATTTGTAGTCAATTGTTTGAAAGAGTCCTTCGGTTGAGATTTTATCGATAAAATTGTTACAAATTTCGATAAATATTTGTGTTCTCGAGAATAATGTCAATAATGATATCAAAGTGAAAGATAACTACAATTAACGAAAATAAAATCAAAGTTCAGTCAGAGATAACTTAATCAAAGACTTTGGTTTGTATTAAATTAAATGAAATTAATTCTAAACCGAAACAAATGCTATAATAGTTGAGACATGAAATGAGGAGCAAATGAATGAACAATAAATTTTATTATTATTATTATTATAATCATTACAATCAAAAAATCTGATGAATCGAAAGCTGCCGAAACATACAGTGAATAAAAAATAATTGAAAACCAAACGAATGATAAGATTACAAGTAATTCATTTTTGTGTAGTAATTCTACAATTGTTTAGTTGAGATAAACAAATCAATTGTCACCGGTTTTAATGAGCTATCAACTTATGTTATAATAGTAATCGTGCTCTTTTTGGTTGTCTATCACTCAAACATTTCCATTATGGCAAACATAACACCATTATATCCCACACAACAAACACAATACCGTTTAAAATCTTATTTTATTCTCTAATAACATGCGATATATCCGATAGGAATGCAAACATTCATTACATTCCTTTAAATCCATTATCAAAACAATCAAACCTTTCATTAATTCCAACTTTCTTTCTGATCAAAACTTTCATAGAATCTATTTATCGTTTCTCAAGAACACCGGGAGTTTACTTATCAATGTTTCAATAAAATGACTGTAATTTATCCAGATTATCGCTGATTTCACCATTATCATTTATTTAAATCGAAAAAGCGACAAATATTCGATGAAAATGTAACCAATCAGTTGTCATTCGAGATGACAACCAAATGATTGATTCAATTTTCATCAAATATATGTGAGGCCTGTCTATCGACTCAGACTTTTTGTGTCCAAATATCATATGAACTGCTAAACAGTTTTAATGCATAGAATATTCAGAGAAATTCATTTATAGTAAAGAATATTATATTACAGAATAATTGTGAATATATTTGCAATTCTATACATAGAGATTGAAACCCAAATAAAACTATAGTAATGTTAATGAATGTATTGAGCAAATTAGTGGTGAATTAGTTATCATCCATTCATTCATTAATTTACAATATATTAAACTAACAGTTGGTCTCAGTTTGCGACAAATATGAGGTCGGATTGAATGGAAGAAAAAGCGTTTTATGTGTGGGATATGAGACCGTCAGATAAGAGCCGATTTTGACGGCAATAGTATATCTTAATTGTGATAAAAGACTATTTATTTGACTCTCGCCTACGCCTCACTTCTGGCAGACAAACGATAAACAACTCAATTGGATACCAATTATATAGTAGTTTGGGTGCAGGTCTGGTGTCGGACACACACATCACTTATATTGAATTGCATTCAAACCCAATAGAAATCAAGTAATGGTCTGAATATATATCTAAATACAAAAGGCTTACCAACGGTTTGATTGAAAATATGAGAGAAATATTGGAAACAAATCTGAAGCACAACTGAGAAGAAAATAAATAAAACTAAAAAATAAATCAATTTTTCAGTAAAAGTGTATAATATGTGGAGAACTGAGTTGTGTTAGGAATTGATGTTAATTCAGATGCAGTCATAAGAAAAACAGATTACGTAATGATTGACGCATTCATTGCACTCAATATTGGATTTTTGATGTCTTTCTTCTGCTCTACACATGATTTGTATGGTTTGGAGTCTTCGCAAAAGACGAATATATTGTATATCAATATTAAACTCATATAAAAATGTGTGACAATAGAAAACCATATAATGACGTAAACGTAATGTGATATCAATTCTCTTGTTTTCGCAACTAATTAAAAGTTAGCTCTCATACGCACCGACACAACCAAATCAAGGGATACGTCTATCCCTTCCAATAATTGAGTCAATTGTGTGGAGACAGTGTCGAGAGGTTCGCATTGGAATGAATTCGACAAATGTTTGCCGAAAAACAATTGTTTTGTCATAACTTTTGAGAAAACACAGTGAAAAGGCATTCATAACATTAATCCAATGCACTCTCACTCACATTATCTGACAATCAGTTCTTGCCTTCACTTCTTGAGATGACAATAATTATCCAATTCTTCCGTTCTCTCATAAAATGAACACAATTTTAGGAAAAACATATTTACACCGAATCGAGAAAATTAGAACTATAACCAAGAATTCTATTATTAGACTATTCTTAACCAATTTGTAGCAATTCTTGTGGTCATAAAGAGCACTATTATCACTGGTCGATGCTTTTGGCCAAAGCGGTGGCGCTCCCATGAAAAGAGAACTGTTGGAAGTATGGCTGTTCTGTCTCCTCGTTTATCGAGTTCAGTGGCATTGCTTCGGGTGGAGTCAATTGTACCGATTCTCCAGTGAACTCCTGATCGAAATATCGAGTGTCGGTATCACTCGTCACTTGAGGCTTGAAAGGAGGCGTCACCTGAATTGAGATTCAAAAGTGTTAACAACTTATTAAAATGCTGTCCAAAAGACCTTTTTGTGGAGCATATCCTGCCAATTGACTCCTCTGAAGAATGGGTGATACATAATCTCTTTCGCATCTTCTGGTCCGCCTCCAAGTCTTTTCTGGGGGTCTTTAATGAGAAGCCCCTGTAAGAGAGTCTTTGCGTCGATAGACAATGTCTTCGGAAACTTCACTTCTTCGACAAGAATCAGTTCAAAGAGAATGTCGTGATCCCTGTTATAGAAGGGAAGTCTACCGCACATCATCTCATACATGACAACCCCGAGTCCCCACCAGTCAACCTGTCATAGAAGAGTGAGTTTAGGCCAAAAATAACCTAAAATTCAAATGACCGCTAGACTGACCGCTCGGCCATAATCGGTATCTTCGAGTACTTCTGGTGCCAAATACTCAGGAGTTCCGCAAAATGTTTTAGTAGTGGACCCGAAAGTGATATCTTCTTTGCAAAGACCGAAATCAGCGATTTTTATGTGTCCCGAAGAGTCCAATAATAGGTTTTCGAGCTATCAATCAAAATATAATTAATTCTCTATTTGTTACAAAAAACAATAGAAAAACTGAATAAATACGAAAACAACAAAAAAACTATTGACTGAAAAACATTGAGTCATCAAAATCTAAATCATTAACGAAAACATTTACAATAACTCGAATTCATTGAATGAAAATAACAAAAAATACATTTAATGACTGAAAAGTGTAAAAAACAACTGAAAACAAATGAGAAAAACAGGAATTAATTTAATAGTATTTTAATTGAGTGAACGAAACGCAAGACTTCCGAAAAGCAATTTAGGAAAAGAGGATAAAAACAGATTTAATGCAATTCATTGTTTTCACGGAAAGTGAAAACAAATTTTGGCCCACTTTTGGGAAAAAAAAGACTTGAATTATACCTTAAGATCGCGATATATGACTCCTCTCTGGTGGAGGTATTCTAAGGCCAGTAGTATCTGAGCGCCATAAAAACGAGTCCTCTCCTCACTGAATATCCTTTCCCGCGACAAATGGAAGAAGAGTTCGCCGCCGTTCACGTATTCCATCACAAAACACAATCGATCCCCGGTTTGGAACGAATACTTCAACGACTGATCCATTGGTGACAATAAATACAGATTTCAATAAATGGACAAAAAAGCAAAATATTTTGAATTACAATAAGAAATGGATGTTTTGTGTTTCGAAGCACTCTGTTCTCAGTGAGGGTGTGCGTCACCTCTCCCTTCTCGATAATTGTCTCCTTTTTCAATACTTTGATGGCGTAAAGAAGACCCGTTCCCTTCTCGCGGCAGAGAATCACTTTACCGAACGTACCCTTTCCTAACACCTTTAGAAACTCAAAGTCTTCTAAAGTCTAAAAAATGTTAAATAATTAAAATGTATTCAAATTTGAAGAATTCCTACGATTTTGCGGCCTCTCGAAGAGGGTCGGGTTGTTATGTGTAGTTTGTTTCGATACTCCTCTTGTCTGTAGTTCGCGTCAAGCATTTCGACGTCTCCGTCCTCTTCGATGGAAAGGCGTCCGGCGACGAGAGTAATGGCTTCACACCACTCGTCCCTATCTTTTTCGTTGTCGACGTGAAACATGCGTTCGATAACTGTTGTCCACTGAAGACCTCTTATGATAAAAGTGAAGGCTTTCGGGCGATCCGTTTTCATTATTTGACAGCCCCTGACTGTGAAGTTATTTAAAGGATCGGTATATACACCGTCCGGTTTGTTCTTATAACCCATTAGAGAGCCGTCTTCGAAGAGAATGAAATATCGAGGCCTCCAGTTCTTTATGTGTTCCCCTTTTAGACAATCAATGGTTAAGAAATGGTAACAATAATGAGTGAAATACCTCTCTTGTAAACCCATCCCTCTTTGACGACTCTGGATGTGGGAGGGGGGAGAACCAAATCAATTGGCATCACTGGTATGTAAGAAGTCTGAATGTTTAGTCCCGCAGTAGTTCCAGACATCTTCACAAACATCGGTTTCGTTTGTCATTCAATTATTTAAGTCTCGAAAACTGTTTACGAATCAAATGACAAATATTTGCCACAAATTCACATCGAATGCGATTTTGCCATAAATGCCATAAATATTACAATTGTTTTATTTGACGACAAAATAAATAATTATTTAAAATATTTGCCAAACATTTCTTCAATAGATTTATATTAAGATATAAATAAAGCCATTTATCTAATGAGGAAAGACATTAAAAAAATATTAAATTTCATTAAAAAAACACTATTTTTTGCCCAATATTTGAGGAAAACATCTCAACATTTGGATTAAGGGCTCAAATAATAAGATAAATATATTAATTAATTCACTTCTAATTGGATGACAACTAATATTAACTGACATTTAAAGCAATGAAAACAGTTTTGACATTCATTTGAGTCAATCAATTGACTGAGAAATCAATGTCTGTATTAACTCGAAAACAATTTGTTTGAAAAACAACTGATTTTAAGTAAAATATGATTATTTTGTCGATTAATTGTCAGCTCATTATCGCATTCATTCATTTAGATGTCATTTCTCTCTCAAACTCTCATAACAAGAGATTTAACTCACATTTGATTCAATAGATTATTAATTTGTGAAAACGTTTGACTCGAAGAGACGATAATCAGAATAATTGAAAATAAGACTAATTTGTTGTTTCAATGACTCTCTTCTCACACAGAATGGCATTCAATACGCGTTTTGGTTATTCATTCAATAACTCAGTCTATGGTGTTATGCGTCGACCAAAACGCAAACCACTAAACTCCAGATAAATTGTAAACAACTTAACACATCGTCCAAAACATACGTTACCACAAAAAGCCCACTAAACACAGCCCTCCATTTGACTGACTATGAGTTGGGGTCTCCTCTCAACCCATAAACCCTTTCATCTCTTCTGAAATTGCAATAAATAATGCATTTATTGTGTGAATCATAATTAAGAATAAGTTGAGTTCATTGCGTGGGATTCAGTAATACTTTGCTCCTGGCCTCGTGTTTAGACGTATCCTGCACATATTTCTAACAGATTCTTCTTATCACACAGACATAAAAGTCTCCGAATACTTTTGTCTCCGAAAAACAAACAAAAATTATCTCTTTTTCTCTTTCATCTGTATTATATATCCCTGGGATAACCCAACCACTTTACATTATCAGTTTTAAAGAGCAAGGTACAACTTTTTTCTAACCAAGAACATTATTATAGATTCTATAATACATGTATAGAATATATCTCTCTGTTCTCACACTAAATCTTTATAGTTGTGTAAGTTTTTTGAATATATGGTCATTAATACAAAGAGAAAAGTAACCTTGCTTATCAGATGGCAGTTTTATTGCTATTCTGTCGTTCATTTAGTGGGAAATTAATTGCGATTTCAATTAACAACAAAATAATTAAGAATTTTATTACAAGTTTTTGCTTTTGTGGCCCAATATTGTGGAAAGCGGTTGAACTCAATGTTTAATCATTTATATAAATAACTTATTTATCTTAAAAATAGAGAGAAATATGAATTTCGATAATAATTACATATAATTCTCACACATATTCTCATTGTTTTGAGTAATTGTTTTTGTTATTATTGTCACAGTTTGGGGTAAAACACGAGTTGTGCCCAAATGCTTATCACAAGCACTTATCTTGATTATTTTGACATGTTTTAGAACACAAGTCCTCAATTCTTTGAGCAAGATAACTAGGAATTTTCTATTCTATTGAACTTTAGCCATGTGCAGAGTGCATGCACAGTACCATTAGGACTGTTACAAAGTATAATCGATTTTGCGATCATCACATGAATAGACAAATTAAGATCAAAAACAAAACTATTAAAACAGTTGTAAATGTGTTCATTGAATGCAATTTTCTGTTTTCATTAAACTCTGTTTTGATGTTTATTTTGCATTTCAGTCAAATCAGAGTCTAAGCAATGCTTCCGAATGTTAACAGATTTAAAATTAATGAATAAATAATTTGATTGATTACAGGAAACAAATGTTTTGGAAAAATAATTAACACATTCGTTAGTTTCAAGTGAAATAAGTTTTGGAAATATGACATAAGTATTATTCATAGAATATTCTGGAGCACTCACTTAAGCACAGCTCAAGTATGATGAGGGTTGGCCAAGGTGCTCCATCATATATTGGGAGTAAAGTTAGGGCAAATGGAATTGGGTAATGGCACAAATGCAGTCGGAACTTGCTCATGTATTATCACAAATTCCTGATTTTACTGCCGGATATCTGGTTTAACTTGAAATGAATTGAGTTTAGACAAAATATATTTGCCCTAGCTTAATTACCAAGAATCATTTAGAAAATGACTAATGTGCTAGATTTTTATGGTCTCTTTTCATAGTTATTCTAATAATTACTCTCGAATTTCAAGGAATATCGAGACTGTTGTCAACAGACTTTTTTTTGTCACAAACGGCTCTATTTCTAAAGAAAAAGAAGTTTGAAAGCTGTGGTGTAAAAACTAACTAGTTCACATTTAACTAAAAGAGGCTTAAATTGAATGCTAATTAATGCTATTTATTAGTTCCACTTAATTGGATATAATTTAAGTGAAACTTTAAGTGAGGGTTAATTTTGAAACCAACATCAGATTTGCGCCAAATATATGCAAATAAATCAATAAATCAATGCTTTTATCTAAATATTAATAATTTTTAGTTCACTAACCAATCGGTAAAACTAATTGAATGAAAACAAATTCTCCAAATGAGAGTCAAAATATGTATTAGTAAATGGGAACAGACTCTGAGCGCCGGACTAAAAAGAAAACTCAACTTTTGCATATGTCTGGAAAAAATAACCTGATATTGAGTGGGAATAAATGAATTATCTAGTTACTTGACTCTTGTTACTCAAACACAACTTTTCAATAATAAATTCTAAGCCAATGAATAGTGTTTTGAAGTCACGTAAACGAGACTATAATTGAAGTGTTTTTCTTTGAAAACAGTGAAACGCTATGAAAAGAGATAAGACATTAAAAAGCGATACAAAAATATAGAGTAAATATTTGGGTCAAACGCGAGCTCTCAATGTTATAGTTGTGGTCCTTTTGTCGCGCCGTAGTCTAAAGCAAATAAACAACTATTGCATTGAACGACAGAGTCTTTTCTTCAAATGTACTCGTAGTTTGTAAAAAATAACATGTTATAAACGGGGACTTTGCTGTTATTCAAAAAATGTGCGCCGGTTTCGCTCAAAAGTGTATCTCATTTTTCAATAACAGGTAACAACCGATTGGTTGCTAACCATTAGTAGTATTATCAGTGTTTCACTCAATCACGTTATGACGCGTAAGACTACACCAAAACACTCTAAAGTGTGACAAATACATCACAAACTCATTTGCATTTCAATTGATCCACTTGTCACTCATCATCACAACCAAGGTGTTAGTCCTGACTGTCAATTCCACGAACATTTGCACTCATTTTGCCTAAAATCTCATCGTTTTTGTGGTTTTCTTCAATTCATTGATTGATTGCATAAACAGATATTTCTAACGACACGTATTCACACATTTGATGTAAACAATTATCAGCCAATTATTGCATGTTTTAAGTAATATCTATCAGTCTATTAGATCTAATTAGTCATTAATTGAACTTTAATTTATCAAACAATTTGCAGGATAACAACCAGGGGTTAAATTAAGCCGAAACTCAATTAATTGTCTGTTTTGATAGCTTTGTATTATTGATATTAATTTTATTAATTATTTTTCAAATAAGAGCTCAAATATGAACGACAGTCGACACGAGAAGGCATGGAATGATCCGCCGCTCTTCTCTGTGGATCAGATGTCAAGAGCGACAAATCCGACTGTCATTAGTCGACGCAATCGATACCCTCAACAACAGCCCACAAATCCACAGATGAATCAAATTAATAATCCGATGAATAATACGATGATATCAACGAATCCACAGACGTTTGGCACAAATGCTGTTACAAACCAACAATCGTTTGGACATCACTTACAACAACCACAACAACAACCACAACAACCAAATCAGTTCCCGAGTCAGACATTTGGACAACCGGTACAACAAACAAATCCAGCGAACAATTATGAGCCGGTCTTTGATGTGAATGCCTTCGTATACTCAGTTCAGACACTCATGGGTTCAGCAAATTTGCCACAAGAATTGGTACTCCAATGGCATAACATTCAGAATCATATTTACGGCATTCCTATTGAGAGTCAAACTAAAGCCTACTTTCAGTCTATTATGACATCACTTCAAACAAAAGACTTCAATAGTTGTCGACATTATTGCAATTATCTGACAAATGATAGCAACGAAACCATTCGAACCATTGCTTCGATTCTCAGCCAAATATTGAGATATTTTCCCTAATATTTGGACAAATTTTAGGCAATTTATTCAAATCTGCAATAATTTAAATTATGCTCTCTTTTGATGTTCCGCTTAATTGCATAACAAATGTCTTAAATTTCTTACAAATATATGAAAAGTTATCAAAAATTTAAAAACTAATGAAAAATAAATATTATTTTAGATAAAAACAATTTAAACCGGAATTAGACTCAAAAACTTATATTTAGTTGTTTTCAACGGAAGTCTATTTGTAAACCTCTAATATTTATTGAGGAAAAGGAGAGGTATTTCCCATTCGTTTCAATCTTATTTTGAACTATTATTGAACTGAAGATAATCCGTATTATTGTCAAAGTTATTGAGACAATTTTAGTCTTGGGGAATTTCACTATGTGCAATACAGAAAAGGCCTTAATAAGTAAGGCATTTTATCTCATAATATCACCAGGTTCATTTTATATAACATGAAAGTGCATTAGGTTCTTGTTATAAAAGGATTAGTAGAGAAATAATACTATATTTCCTACAATAATAAGCAATTGTTAAGAAAAGTCCGTTTCATAACAATTAACAAATATTTTAGATATTTTGGCGCCGATTCACAAAACTTGTTATTTTGTAATTCAATACTTTTTTAATATAAATTAGGATTTGAGTAAAAATCCATTCATTTATAAATTAATAATTAATTTCAAAAATAGTCCATAGTTTTCAAAATAACAACTTTTAATATGTATTGAATTTGCAATTAATTTGTTGTATTATTGCGAGAGTTGTTTACTCGAGTTATTTATGCGACAAATGGAAAAACACCAGGAAGAAGAGTGCTAGTTTCAATTTAATTATTCATTTGACATTGATTCTAGCCAAACATAGTCGAGGAAAAAGAGTATTAAGTTCAAATTTAAAAATAAAACATGATGAATCATTGATGACTGAAATAGATTAGAGCAACTTATAGGGGCTCAAAGCTAATTATACATGGATAAGTTTCAGTCTTTGTGAAATTCTAGATGGGAGAAATTGACAATCCTACTTCCGCAACCATGTTAATACTTTGAACTCTATCAGCAATATATTTTGAGTTACTGTAGTTTAAACATTCAACAAATCTGCGACTATTTATAAACTTTTTGAAAAATATGAGTTGTTTGCAATTAAAACCTGGCTATTCTCTGATAATAACTAACTTTGACTTTGACACTGCAAACTTGTACACTTGTAACCTTGTAAACTTCCCAATATCTTCAATACCTTAAAGAAATAAATGCAAAAATAGCTATTAATATATGAGAATCTAATTTATAGAAATCTGTTTTTTAGGAAAACTATGTTACACTTTATCTCCAATATTATGAACCACTATTAATATGTACTTCAAATTTTAACAATTTTAACTTCAAATCCAGACAATTTGTGATTAACTTGAGGCCATACTATGGTCAACACATCTATTCTAAGACTAATTCCTAGTATCTGACCCTAACTAAACTGACCTAAATAATCCATACTATCCCTACTATCTAAATCCCCTATAAATACTTAATCTGTCTCTCATTCAGAGGCAGTCCACTACCAGACACTCATTTGTATCCGTATTTTAAGAAAATTTGAATAAACACTTTTCAAGAATTGATTTCGGCTTCAAACTAATAAAGACATTTGATTTCATCGACCTTTATCTCGACTTTGATTAGCTTAAAAATTATGTTAATTAAAAACCGTTGATTAATCTCCTATACATCAATATTAAACTTGGTTATAAACTCCTTTAAGAATGAGTAACCGGTATTGTCAGCACTCCGTTACTACCTTATTGGTCTGTCAACAGTGGTTGATTATATCTGAGTCTGAGTGTATAATGCAAACGTGGAAATACTTTATCCATCGATAATCAACTGAAAACATTGGTTAAAGTTATTCAAATAATTTCCTTCAGAATCGGTTTTACATTTGATTGCAATCACTGAGGAATAAATAGATAAGAAATATAAACAAAAATATATTTACACTTTAATTATCCTAGGGCTTTTAAAAAATGACTTTTGCATATAAATTGTTTATTCTCATTTTGATGTATAGCTCGATGAGAATAGATAGAAAATTTGACGATAACCTTGGCCTTTGGTTGGGAGTGAGGCAATTATGTTACTATAAACAGAATTGAGAAAAGTGACGAGGCGAAATTTGATATTGAATAGAGATATAGACAACGCAAAGTTTGTGTAATTTGTTTAATGAATAGATATTAAAAGTTTAATAAAAGATTGCAAGATGGAAATAAAGGGCACATTTGATGAGCATTTGGTCTTTTGGTAATAGACTTCTATTACAATTAATCACTTATTTTACTGATTATAATCAATGGGTTTTCAATAGATATCAATAGAATTCGTAAATTATGACAAAAACTATTATTTGACGCAAAATAAGAAAAATATTTTACAAATGCCTATAAAATAACAAATCAAACAAATAATTGTCTTTCGATATCAAAATGAAATACGGATTATATAAAAGTTTTAATTCATTTACAATCAGTTCAAAGGTTTCCTCCAATAGTTTTGAGGACTTTAAAGGGAAGCCACAAATCGTATCTAAACTATTGAAGTGATTTGCTTTTAATAACTTGACTCCAAGTCAACACTCTATTGACGTATTATCCGCTCCAATCTTATTCCCACTCTTTCGCACAGGTATTAATCGGTGTCTAATTATACGCATTTGAGTGCAACTCATCTGAAAATTGTCTTGATGATATCAATGTATGTCTGTCCTGGCTTTACCACACAATCATAGTCGATATGATGCAGTGGTGTTCCCCAAGTCAAGTGTTGGATCTCTTCTTTGTTGTAAAACTTAACTTGAATGGGAATGATCAAAGTAAGACCACCTTGGAACTGAAGCAACAGCTGAACCTAAAGTCATCCCAAGTATTAGTTATTGTTTGACATTAAATCTAAGTCTATATACTTTAGTTCTGTCCTTCTTTTTATTGGCTTCAATTTTGGTGGAGTCCCACGAAAAAGAGTATGAAGAGCTACCATTCTCTTGCGATTGATCTGTAACTGAAACACCTGTGCCCTGAACTGATACGCTTCTGTAAACCAAAACAATTATAATATTTTTAGTAAATTTCTTAAGAGTGAGGATTGAATTGATTATGAAATGAGAGGAGAGGAGTGATTGTGTGACTCGACTTACTGTAATGGCAGTGAAGGTCTCACATTAACTGTAAATTCATAACTGTATTCGACCATAAACTTGACGGTAAATTCACTATCGAAACGCTGGCCGTCGCGCTATTGGGACACAAAGACATACATACAATGTGACTGAAAAATGATATTATCGCTAACATAGGTCACAATCAAAGGTTAGGGAAGTGATCCAGACTTATGTGTTGACAATCCATATGAGCTCCAATTACATAAATAAAATATGATAGGTATTTGATTGGGGTTGTGATCGACAAACACAAGGATAACATATCGGATGAATGCATGCATTTTGCCATTAGTTGTATGCTTTGGATTTAAATATCACTTAATATGAATTTATATTTGCTTTATATTTGGGTAATAATGAGAGAAATTGAAACAAGGAATTCATGCGCTTATGTTGTGCTCGGGTTTTGAGAATTGAAAGAATACCTTATAGTAGATATCATAGTCGTCTTTACTTTTGATTTGTAGGTCAATCTTATATGAATTGCGGTCCTCCACCATCTTTTATGCAGAGAACATTACTGTGTGTACCAGTGCTGTACCAGTGCTATACGAGAGGCTGAGCCGAGCGGCTATATATACTGCACATCGGGTTCACAAAACATATATGAATAGTGGAAGTGATGCTCAAATGTTCTAACCGTTGCTTCTATTGTATAATATGTGTTCACAAACTCGCTCTGACTGGCACTCAGCTATAAAAGCATATATTCTCTCCAATTCTGTGCGATTCTATGTTAGAGGCATATATGCATTGAGAAAACATAGGATTAAATAAATGTATTGATCGACAGCCAGTTGTGTGTCTATTGATTGCATTGGAGGCAAAAGTGAAACATTCAATTCTGTGCTCTGTTTATTCAGTCTCACTTTCAGCACACCATTTATGAGCCAAACACTTATATAATCACATAAATTACAAACCATTTGAGTAATTAAACAAAAATTCTTTAATTAAATAATCAATATTTAGTTCATAACAACATAACCAACGAATCGATTGATATATAAATTAATAAATTATTGCAATAATTAATATAAAATACTGGAATAGTTTATAATAGAAAAGCGTATATCGATTGTATATAAAAGAGCAAAATTAAAGCCATAAAAACAATACTAATCTAGTAATACATCGCTTTACAAAAAGTCACAATTCTTTCCTATATTTATATATATTCTCTTATTTTCAATAATATTCTCTTTGCTTAGGCTTTCATTTATATCAAACATTTTATTCTCTCGTTTTGTTTTCATAGATAATGAGATAGTCTTTCAGAATATTAAATAACAATTTAAAAACTATGGCTTCTCTCATATGAGTCCATAATATGTTTACTGTATATAACATTCTCTTCACTTTTGTTTCTAATCGATCGCCAAAAATGAAATGCGAAACAAAGGCTTAACTAATAGTAAAATTGAATTCAAGTATAGTTAAGGTCGACGACAATTATTTGGACAAATGACTAGAGATTTACTTTGTATTCTGTCAACTATTATTAGATTCCTTCCCTTTCCTCTCAATACACCCTTTCCTTCATATATTTACAATGAGTTTAATTGATATACGAAACAAATTAGAAGTTTAAGTAAAATATCACAAATTAAGTGATTATTAAAATGTTTATAAATTATTGAATAAATAGTTTGTTAGAAAAGTGAGCACAAAGTCTGTTCCGGACCTGAAAAATAAGAAATGTTTGTTTCAAAGCGAGAGTTGATATCAACTAAACTATTAATAAAAAGAAAGCCTCATTATATAAACATGTTGTACCCTCATCAAATTATTCAATAAAATAGTCTTGTTGAGAGTAATACGAGTGAATGTAAACAAGGTATCAGATAGAGATTCAAAGTTCCTTTCTCAGTTTACTCAAAATAATCTTTCTTTCTTTGGAGTAATAGTCAATCCCCTATTTCAGTCTATCAGTGTAAATGTCAGCAAGGTGATGCAATTGAGTAAATTAAAAATGAGCGTTCATAAAAATTGTGCTTGCACAGTTTTGATTTGAAAAATTATTGATAATTACAAAAAATGTCGAAATGAATATAAAAGAGTGATTAAAATGAGTGAAATGAAACAAATTGTGACCGATTTGTCTGTTATGAACCGATAGCACCACAAATCAAATCCAAATCATTGGTCAAAGAAATGGTTAAAAGTATAGAAAAGAGAAATTGAGTCCAAATATTTGGTCTCAAAGCTTATGTTAAAAAGCTTTGAATGTTTACAGAAATGAGCAAATATTGCAAATATATTGAGTTCTATACACTTAGATATCTTGTAATATTGATGTAAACAAAAAGAACCAGAATATATACTTTGCAAATATCGAACGTTTGAGTTCTCCTTTTCGAGCAAAACATAAGAGACGGATAAGTCGAAAATCAGATCCAAAAAGTGATAAAAGAGATATATATTACACAAGAATTGGCACAAAAGGAAAATTGGAATTAAAGTCGATTAAAGTAATTAAGAACTGATTCCGACTTAAGCTTATTATCCATTAATTAACACTTTTTGTAAGTGAATTGAAATTTCATTAAAAAT
Organism: Ceratozetes gracilis; assembly: GCA_034694965.1. Lineage (NCBI taxonomy): Eukaryota > Metazoa > Arthropoda > Arachnida > Sarcoptiformes > Ceratozetidae > Ceratozetes > Ceratozetes gracilis. The sequence goes on from JAQIWF010000070.1 coordinate 20,728, forward strand.
ATGATACAATTATCGTTAAACGTGTTCCGCGTCAGTCATTATGATCTGTGGCGGAGGTTTGTATAATATACTTAATGGTCGCGAGCGCCGCATCTGTTGCTGTTGGAGGAGGTGCTGCTGAATCTGCATCTGTCGGCTATGGTTCTGATACATTTGTTCGGCAACCGGTCCCCTCTGTTGAGCCGTTTTGCGTGGCTGTGGAATTGGAGGTAGCATTTGATGGCTGGGTATCTGTTGCGGTCGAAGCGCTAAATCAAATTCAACGGATTTCCTTCGACCGATTCCCTTCTCATTAGCCAACACTGAGGTATAGTCTCGAATCAGTTGAGCGATTTGTAGGGCCTAAACATTGGTTAGTCTATTGTAACCCAATAATAGCTAATTACCTGATGAGTTAGGAATATATATTTCATGGTTTTGGTTCCAGTGGTGGCCATCGCTACTATCATCAGACTATTGATGGTTGGGTTGTAGTCCACAATATTGCGATAATCACAAGTAGACAATACATTCTACAAATTAATAACACATTGAGCTAGGGCAAACAATTCTAATTAAAAAGTTTACTCTTGTTTTCAATTCAAGCAAATGAAGTCCGATCTGATCGATAGATAGCCATAGATTCTTAGGCCAGGAAGAAGTGTATGTCTGCATCACTTCATATATGGTAGCCCTGTGTAGTGGCCACGACTGTATCAAATTGAAGAACGACTGTTTAGCCTCTTCAGGAGGCATGAGATGCATCATTTGGTGCTGAGTTACTACTCCTTCAGGGGATATCCTACTGAGAAGACGTGGCGGAAGACACTGTGCGATCACTTGTCTATAATCCGTGACTCCACTGTCAAAGTCTCCTAAATCTATCTGTGCTTTTAAGGCACAAATCATGACAGCCTCCTGTTCTGTAATTGGGAACCGATCGAAACGTATGTTATGAACCATTTGATGATAGAGGAGTTCCTTCTCAACCGGATCCGTCATATCAACGAAAGCGTCCAAAAGTATGTGTTTCTATATTCACAACAAATTTCATTCAGTTGTTTGGAAACAAAAAAATATGAAGAATAGGACAGACCTTGAAAATGAAAAAGTGATTCCTGTCGTGTGATTTTTTGGAAAGAGTGCCAGTCTTGAGGTGTTCCTCGTGCCACTTCTCCCAGTAAGCGATGGCATCGCCTACTTTTTCTTCTGGCTGTAAGGCCTGTTCATTATTGGGTCCGAGCATTTGGTAGAGTGCAAATCCCGGTGCGTTTTGTCGCAAATCTATTTTCAGTTGGATTTGTTCGATCACTTCAGAAATGACAGCACAGGCGTCAAACTCTACCGCTTGGAACTGTCCGTCGAGGAAATGAATTCGAGCGTAAATACGCCGACAATTAATTGTACTGAGAATCTCAGCCCTGGAAGGCGCTAACTTCCTTCCCCGAGTCTCAAGGGTGCCCTGGAGGTTTCTTAATGTAAAGTGAGAGTACTGTCCCTCTTGAGTCACTTCATCCAATGCACATCTGCGGAGATGTGAGTGCAGGTACGCCAGAATACGTCTATCACTTGGATATGTTATACTACAGGCCAATGCCAACAGTTGCCAGTGTCTGATATTGACACGACTGTTGGGGTCAGGGTGGTCTGTCGTCTGTTTGATCAGTTGTAGGAAGAATTCGTTGCGTAGAATATCGGCGTCTTTTCGCAAACACTTGTCTAATATGCTCTGTGCTAATCTAATTTGATCCCTTTCCGTCTGTCGGGGCCACTCCTTCTCATCCAAAGCAGTTTCTTCATTCTCAGGTATATTAAGCCCAGAATAGGCCAGAATTGCGTTAAAGTTATTGACAGCCATTGCCTCCAACTCTGCATCTGATATGACTAGAATTGAGTTCTGAGTCGGAGACTTAGTGTAGGCCCAGAATGAGTGCGGGAAGTGTCTGAAGAAGGCCTCATCAAACTCAGAGCCGAACTCCTGCTTAAGTTTATCCAAACGGACTCTATTAAGTCGTCTTAATGTGTTTCGGATGAGACCTCTGCTCTCTTCGGCCGGTTTTCTCATTATATTACTATCAATGAGAATACGCCTACAGTTGACGACGTCGTGATGTAATTTCATTCTGTCCTCTAATGTCATCTTCAATAATCTCCTTCTGTTTGGCTCACCATTAGGACCGGTATTACCATTGTTAGCATTTGTTTGTCTCATCCAATTTGAGTGATTCGGTGAATAAGATGCGACTAAAGCCGCGATTTCTTCCTTTTGGTTGGTTTCGAATGTAAAGCATTTGTGATTATCGGCCACTGTTTTGATCAGTTTTATAGATAATAGGTTTTCGGTCGGGAATACAGTTAGAGATTCGATATCACAATAACGATAGGCGTTGAGTATTGACTTATCCGCCGGATTTGTTATCAGAATTCCCTCTGAATTGACGCCAAGCATAAGATTGTGACCATAAGACAGATATCCTTTATATGAGACGGGGAATAGAGTTGCGCCATATGTCGGGTATTGCATCACAACTGACAAATACCACACTTTAGCGATAAGATCAGCCTTTCCTTTGCCATACATTTTATGTGCCTCTGCAATCTTGAGCGCCCACTCCATCTTAGTATAGCCAACGGCTTTCCTCACACGAAAACAAATATAATTTTCAACGTCTTCATAACTAGCAGTCCGTCCCTCAACGTATTCCCCGAGTGATACCTGTGCTTGAAGTCCAGCCAACTGTAATGCTATTCTTTCACTGACGGGGAACTCATCTTTTTTGACGACACAATGCACTGCCTGTGCATACAATAGGTTGACTTCTATGGGGTCGTGAGGTATTTCACAAGTATTACGGAAAAGCCGTTTTTTGAAGACAAATCTACAGTCGCCGCCCCCTAATGCCAGGCTCTGACTCTGTTTAGCCGAAGCTTTTGTTCCATAAGTGGTGTTCTTCTGAAGCATTTCCCAATTGGTTATAATGTCAGCCAAATAGTCGTGACCTTTAATGACGCGTTCATATTCTGGAGTGACCTCATAGAGAGCCCAACCGTCCAAACATCTCAAACCGATTTTATTGGAGAGACATGTCATCGCGTCATTGGCCGTATCGCACGGGTGTATATCTATGGCTTTGGTTCGACCGTCGAGGAAATAGAACCGACAGACGAGACTACTTAGCGTTCGAACGGCATTCACTTCAAGCGAAGAGGGAGGCATTCGACGGATGTGTGCTTTCGGTGAATGAAGATTATCAATACAGAACTGGGCGTAACACGAAATGGACGCGTCTTTTCGCAGATGTTTACGTAGATAACTGTAGAAGTATTTGGAGAACACTTTACTCGGTTGAAAGGCAGCGGTGGTCAGTCCTAACATCATCCACACTCTTATTGTGTCTTCACGGGAAGGGTTTCCATTTGAGAGTCTAACCAATTGCACAAATATTTCATCGCGAAGTTCTTCGCGTTCAATGCCGTGACCTATAATGGTCTGAATGAGTCGGACTTCTGCTTCTTGTTTGAGATCTCCTTCAATGTATTTACACAACTCTTTGAATATGGCGCAGGAGATGACCACATTCTCCGGGTCGTGCAGATGAACATGAGATGTAGGGATGGCGTTATTGGCAGTCCACACAAGCATTTCACTTTTAGACATGTAGTCATCTCCAGTGGTTCGCCTCTTTCTGGTAAGTGTGCGGATAACTCCGCCGCCGAAATCACGAATGTGTTGATTGAAGAACTTATCTGCGAATTCAGTCAAGTCATAGGTTCGCAGTTCGACACCATTTTTATCATTGGTTTGTTGAGGACTGGAATTGATTTGTTGTTTCACTAATTTGTTTTCGGGAATTAAATTATTATTAATCTGTTGTAATGGAGCTGTTTGTGGACTATCGGGCCATCCGTTCATCTTTTCGGCCACTATTTTCTGGTCATCAGTTTGTTGTCCGTTTAAAATAATTTGTTGGCTATTATTCGTGTTATTAATATTGTTCTGAACCACGAAATTCTGGTTTTCGTCTTCATCTTGGAATTCAAACGAATAGCTCCGTTCGGCGGCGGCTAATGGCGTGTAAAGAGGAGAGCGTTCAGATTCTGTGGCGCTGATCAGACTGTCCACCTCACGGCTCTGTCTATCCGCTGATGGCGATGGAAGTGGTGAAGGAGACACTGTTTCTATGGTATCGGACATCATATCTGAGCCATTAGGTGGTGGCAGAGGACTGGGAGATGCCTCGATTCTTGGGATTTCCGATATTTGTTGATTCAAATCATTCATTTGATTTTCAGTTCTTTGGATGAGTTCATCGAATTGTTGGCTGATATCACTGATAATATCTTCGGTTTTATTTTCCTGCACTTCAGCCAAAAATGAGAACATTTGCTCCAAATCTGCATAAGACTGAGGGTTGGCGTTGGGGTCGGAAGACTCGGCGCTTGAAATGGCTGTTCGATGTAATAATCCGTTTTCTTCGATAAGTCGAGCGATTGTTTGCACTTCCTTTTGGGCCAAACTATAAGATCAGACGATAGAAAGTTTTGTAAATAAAAGACTTTTTCAGTTGAATGAACTCAGAATAAATTCTTAAAGGAATTCCTATTTAAAAATTCCTTTACTTTTTCTAAAGAAGTTTGTTTAACATAAGAAGAACTCAATACAAGATAAACACAAAAATGTTTTTTCAGTTCACAAATTGATATGAATTTTAATGAAAACTAATTCAAGCATTAATTTATTGGCGGAAAAGTTGGGCTAATATTAGAAAAGTTGAATCCATACCCATATCGCTGCTCCAAAATCGATCTTTTAGTTAAGAGAGAGGAAGGTTTGCGTGAAATATAAGCAAATTATTGATTTAATAAATGATATAATTATAAGCAATTCTCTTCTGTTTTACAGAAATATGAGAACAAAAGTACAGCGAATGTAACGCTTATATAACTAATGAGTCAGAAGTGTTTGGTTTTATTGATTCTAAGCACAGAATACAGTGCTTTCCCATAATAGAATCGATACTAAACTGGATGTCAGTCTCGACGACTGGATGGGCGCAATGGGCCGGTCCTCGAGTATCAAACGTGTCGACAATTCTAAGTTTTATAACTCAAAATTCTCAACAGATTTCAAAATAAATAACAATTTTTCACTTTTTTCGTATAAGAGTTAAGAAAAAAAAACGTTTTGTTGGAAATGTTTTTAAAAACAAACGAATCAATAGAAAGCATTTGATTGAAAAGAGAGAAATATTGACTCATTTTTTGCAGTTTTGTGGAGAAATATATCTTTAGTCACACTTCGAGTCTTATCGGAAAAAAGAAACAAATTATAGGAAAAGCAATCAATACTCACAAAAGCTGTTCATTGACTTCCGTTCCGTTATTATCGTTGTTTTGGCCATCATTTGGTTGATCGCTATTCTGTCTGTGCATTTGAGCCAACCTTCGCTGTTCATCGAGAAGTCGTCTCTCATTCTCCTCCTGTTCTCTTAATCGCATTTCTTCCTCAACTCTTCTCATTTGTTTCATAGCAGCGGCCACTTCGCGGGCAAACATTCCTCTAACGAATGCCTGCAAAGTGATGGCCGCTCTTCTCATTCGAAGATATTGGAGTCTTTCGCGATGTCCTCTAAAATGTAACTGTATAAAAATGGCACAACTCTTCATTTTAAGGAACTCCTTTCTTTGGAAGTATCCTTTCGTTCGTTTCTGTATGAGAACAGCCATTCGATGACATAATGATCTTCTCTGTTCTTCAAGTGGTTCGTGAATAGTTGTACGAAGAAATACTTTGTTTTTGCCGATTTGCCACTCGGTTTTCGCCATTTTCAGGGTCTGTAGGATTTTTGCCGCCGCATCTGACTGTAGCCCTAAATGTCTGACTGTTTTTAATACTAAACATCGATATCGCACCACAAATTGACTAATAGGGAAATGGATTGGAAAGCCTTCCCTACGAATGCGAATAATGTCAAGCATTCCCAGGTATTGGAGTTGCATTTGAACTTGTTGCTCGTCGTAAAAGTTGGCCGCTTTTATCATATTTGGTTTAATACACCGGACATACCACGGGTTGGTTGAATGCAAGAGATCTACCAGTGCTGTCAACTGGAAACGGAATGCATCGCCGACCGTTGGCCGACCCTTACTTGTTTTGGTTGTGTTCTCAGACCTATTGACTGAGGCATAAGTGGTATTCGCCACACGACTGGCCGTTACATTCAGTAAATCCTATTTAAATGATATATAAATGGTATTAAATTGAGCTCAGAATCAATCAATTCATGCATTAGTTAAGAAAATGTATTTCATTTACTTCTGCAGTCATCTGATAACTCCAATACCACTGAAGAATGAAAGCGAAAGAATATTTGAGATAATAAGCAAAGATAATAAGCAAGGTAATATAATTAGTTGGTATTTACCTGAAATTTGACCAAATCCTTGACAAAGACATTTGATGAGTCGTGCATGAGATCAAAGAGTTGGTCCTGTTGTACGTCTTTATTCTTCTCAAGAAATCCAGTGATATTGTAGACAACATCTCCGGCGTAATGTCTGACTCCGAACTCCATTTCCCACCGCCTCCTATCGTCTCCACGAATATAATTGATGTGAGATTCAAACTCTGAGTGAAGTTTATTGACATAAGTAGTGTCCGTTCCCTTCGGTATTCGACACTCTTCGGTCAAAAGCCGAATAATACATTTCGGGGGCTTTTCTAGAAGTTCAAGACATGGAGTGTTGTCAGTGAAGTTGATGTGAGAGAATGATATGCCTTCCTGTCTATACTGTACTCATATGAAGACAAACCAAAATCAATAAGAATTGTTTGGATTCGAGAGAAGTGTTTCTTACGATTTCCTGTTCTAAAGCGAAGACATAGTGATTGAAAAATCGGTGCAATTTTTCGTTGGCATAATTGATGCACAACTGTTCAAAACTATTGACATCGAAATTCTCAAAACCGAAAATGTCGAGCACACCCAAGAATCTCTCGCTATCCTGACCAGGATTTGTGCAGGTATTGATGTAACTAACAATCCAGGCAAATGTTCTCGAGTAGAGTGCTTTAGCCATTGCATGTCTGTTCTCTCGCGCCTCATGCAGTTTGAATGGAATGTCAGTAACCATTCCTCTGACATTAATTTGACGCTGAAGAGTTGCCAGAGTCAGCTTATATGCATCAACGCCAAGAAGTGTGGCCACTGTTGCGATTACCATCTCATCGTCGGGACTCAGTTTACAGCGTTCGCCGTCCAAATGGTCCTCGAATTGAAGATTTCCTAACCATAGGATTGCACTCAAGACAGAGAAGATTCCGTCACACATTTCTGGGGGTATGTTAAGGACAGACATCGCCAGTCGTAATGAGTCAAACATAGCGGCGTCATCGACACCATCGATCTTAACGCAACCACTCTGTCGAAGATATGCATAGCTTTCGAGGGGTTCAATAAGAAACTGGTTGCGAATATCCGGGTTGTAGTGAGCGCTCAGCACTAATTGATAGAACACATGATAATTACGTTCACCGAATGATTGGAAGGTAATTCTCGACTGTTCCAGAAGATAGTCCTGAATAATGCAGCCCTTGATTTGGTAGCGACTGTCAAAGCAGACCTGGATGAATTTGCCAAATCGACTCGAATTATCATTGCGCACAGTCTTCGCGTTGCCGAACGCTTCCAGAATAGTGTTGGCTTCAAGTATCTGGTGCTCCATCCAAGTCGACTGATTGGAAGTGACGGTACATAAGTACTGAAGAATGAACTTGGTGGACTCTGTCTTGCCGGCACCGGACTCGCCAGATATGACACAGGCCTGGTTTGCATTGTCTAACTGTAAGTGACTATAGGCAGCCTCTGCTATGGCGAACACATGTGGCTCCTGTTGTGATATCTTTTGCCCATTATATCTGAAAACCCAATCCTTAATTCGATAATTGAATAAACGGTGAATTGAGAGCCAAAAAAGGGATAAATGTTTTAATTGAATCAACAAATTGCGAGAGAAGTGGACTTACGGTCTCATAAATATCTAATTCTTTGTAAGGATTGACGGCTACGAGAATGGTTCCGGTATATGTCTGCACACAAATGAGGGTTTAATGCAAACAATGACAAAATAATGTCAATTATTGTCTGATAATCGACTATTTATAACAAATTGTGTCCAAATTTATTCCATTTATTCTAGTCTTTTGAGTCATTATTTTGTCAAATAAATGATTCCTTGAATGCGAGTAAAGACATGGAAAAAGACTTACATATATCTGTTCCCTATCGTATCGAACCTTGAGATTAGTATTAATGCCTCGCTCATCAATATTACTTATGACAGTCATGTCCGGCACCCCATCCTCGGGCCTCCAGCCTATTAAATGGACAGACATAACAACAGATTGAATATTAGGATAATCAGTGAAATATCCAAAGTCTGTGTCAAAGAATGTGTTATTTTTGTGATTAAAGTGTATTTGAATTATAGCTTTGTTTGTCCCCAAAAGGAAGCGATAATAAAAGTGTGCAAAAAACCAGAAGAGTTTCAAAGCTATTATTCTTTGAATTTATTCTTTAATGCAATAAAAAAAATAAATTGCTTTTAAAATAATTGTGTGAATTAGGCATCGCTTCTGTGTTTTACAGGAAAGAGGGAATTAATGAGGAGTTGTGTTATGAAATGCAGTGACAGAAGAGTGAGTTTAGAGACAAAATTATATTAATGAGTGTATGAATGCCGGATGAATAGTGATATTTGGAAATTAGTTCATTGCCAAGTTAAGTTTGTGCCCTACCTCTTAGCCAATTGCTTATACCTATTATTGTGTCAAATGCCTGACTTATGGTATGATTTGTTAATTGAGCGATAAATTTGATAGACATGTTTGGCTAAGTGTTGTATAAGTGTAATGACCTAAAGGCAAGGGGCGGCTGCCTTTCCAGCCTTTTCTCAATCTTGAGATACAGTGCTCTCCACAGTTGTGAAAGAGGTTTGAGAGCAGAGATAAACATATAATGTGTTATTGCATTGGAATTGCATTACAATTATTATGATAGCAATGCATAGAAGGCATCAAAGCATTCATTGCATTCAATAAATTAAACTCAAAATAAACAAATAGATGCTATGAATCCATACCTTTCTGTCCGGTGTCCCACCCGTTCATTATTAGTGCATAATTAGTCGCTTAACACAAATAAATAGTAGAAATAATAAATTTGGTGTAAATTCGGGTTTTGTTTTGTTTGGCAGAAATTTGGTTCTGTAGTAATGGGAGGTTCAGAGGATGCGATTCACTCGACGCTCACATCTTTGCTTCACTTTTATCGACCGCCAGTTAGACCAGTGCTCTCTCTATTAGATGGCTTTCCTACTGGTTTTCGACACATATAGCATATCCTGTGCACAGTCACTGTTTGAGCATCGCTTATATGCCGATCCGTTTATATAGCGATGTATTCCAACAGAACACTGAATGCACAGAACAGAGAGACAACTCCACCAAACATACGGTACACTCCTTTTCCTATGACTCACTCCACAGAGAGACCAACTTTTGATGCCTTCCAAACAAACCGATCGTTTTTCTGATGATTAACGTCTCCAAGAATTTCCACTATTTTTATGTTTGGCTTCAATTGCATAACACTTAAGAAAGTTTTTCAAACAACTCGTAAACTATTTGTATAACAACTCGTGAATCAACTTTTAAGTGATATTTAATTTACTTTACAATACATTTCTGTCAGATTCAGGTTTTGGGTAAAATCTTAATCTCAACCAATCTTTTCATAAAAGTCTAAATTCAATGAACCGAATAAAGAAGTATTTCTGAAGGACTTTATTATTCACTCAAAAGGTATTTCATTTCAATTCCTGGAATTGGTTTTCATTTATTTGCAAGAATTATGTGATTTTCAATCAAACCAATCGATTCTGGTTTGCATTTAACTCGAATCCAATATTTCCATCAAATATAAGCCTTCACTTCAATGACAATCAATTGTTTGACAAATTGATTTGCATTTTACCCAATATTACCTCAAATCAAATACAATAAAATATACAAATCTAATGCATAGTTAATAGTTACTTTGAAACACTCCAAGGTTATAAAGGCTTGTAATATAAATATTAAATCATTAATGCATTAAATATTCATAAAAGGCGTATAAAAGTCGATAAAAGAAATAGTAAACTAAATGTGAAAATACTTTCCTATCAAATATTAATCATAGGTTTCAACAGTTTATCAATTATTCACACATTTTAATAAAAAAGTAATCTTTCAAACAATTCAAGTAATGATCAGTGAATGGGAAAGGGATTCAAGTTTTAATCAATTCAAGTCTACCTTCAATTGCATAGCAATAGATGTCAGTCCGAGCGCTGCACACAAACCCTCTTAACATCCCTTTCCGGCGTCGTCTCAACTCGTGTTGTGTTTTGTCGACAAATATCTTAATTTAATTTGATTTTTGAGTCACTTCTTTGATAATTTTCGGTAAGTTTTGGTCACAATTTAGTCGATAAGTTGTCGACCGACTCATTGAAACCATTTTTGTTATCAAATGTTTTGTTTTGTTTGAATCGATGTTTGGTTTTGTCTGATAGTAAACGATGGCTAAAGTGAAGACTAAGGACTTAAGAGGTAAAAGGAAAGAAGATTTAGTGAAACAGTTGGATGAGTTGAAGCAGGAATTGGCCAATTTGCGAGTGGCCAAAGTGACCGGCGGTACGGCCAGCAAATTGTCAAAAATCCGGGTTTTCCGCAAAAATATCGCTCGAGTGCTGACAATCATTGGTCAGAATCAGAAGGAAAATCTCCGAAAGCTAT
>JAQIWF010000071.1:0-31472 GCA_034694965.1 Ceratozetes gracilis
CAGAAACTCATTCATGAAAATTCTCAATATATCAGACAAATGTTACGGATATTATATTTGCGTAATTACTAGACATTAAGTAATAAATAAAATACAAACCATAGGAAAGAGTTATAAAACTAAAAAGAGTTTAACACATCTTTGAATATTTAATTCACTAAAAGCAGTGAAAATATCATATCTCTAATCAATTTTATTTCACAAAATAACATAATTATAGGAATTCTAACAAAAGATTACTATAATATGTATGTTTCAGACACTGGAAAAGCCTAATGCAGTTGAGAGGTCTGTCCAATAGAGAAATTACTGCTCATAACAAATGATATATTGAACACATAGTGTCTGTCAGTTGATTAAAATTTCTGACATTTATTGTTTTGCCCAGACTTTTATTTTTATGCTGTTTTAGTGCCGTCGCATCACATTAGCCAACATTAGATAATTGCAAATTCATTACTTCAGAGAAGGTTTTCATCATTTTATTACTTTTTTTCAGTCAGAGTTCACTTTACTATACCATTGGTTATGTTTTTATTTGATTTTTTTAGTTCTGTGTTTCTCATTATTTATTGATTAATTCAATTCAAGTCGAGTTCTGCTCTTTGTCTGCCTCTGATGTTCAGACACATTGAAGGCTATAAAATGGTTCATAACTGCAAAGCTGTGATGTGTTTCGACCGCATCGCTAAACATTATTTTATTCCCTATTTTCCCTGAAATAACCAAAGGAGTCATAAGTGGACTAATTCTGCACAATATCTGTATAAGTTATATATGAGGCAAACAATTAAAGTTTTTAAAGTTTATCTTAATTAAGCTCACACTTTACGTATTGAATTGATACTTTGAACTGCAGTTTTAACCAATGTAAACCTAGAGAACTTGGTCAGCTCATTGAGCAAAAGATGATTATTGCTTTGGAATAACGATGTATTCCAACATATGATGCGCTCAAACATATTAGTAATTGAATTATATTTTTAATGAAACTTTTGTTTTAAAATGAATGTTAATGTTAATGGATGTGCTGAATATTATTATATAATAAATACTCATTAATGTGAAAATTTCCATTAAATTAGAGATGACATCATTTGATAGAAAATTCTGATTTCATTTTTTTAAGGCAAAAAATTTTGCCCATAAGAGAGACATATATTTTAATTATTTAATTAGATTTTTATATTCATTTAGAATTAAAGTCAAATAATTATTGGAAAGCATTTGGAAGTACTCCGAATCTTTTGTTGACTTTTATCACGAAATTATATACTTTTCCAATTCATTACTTGTGATCAGACATAGAGTCATATTCTCCTCCATTATCATCACGACTAGCATCACCTGCGCTCATAATATCTCTCTCTCTCTCTCTCTCTCTCTCTCTCTCTCTCTCTCTCTTTGTGATCATTTATTTTCATATCTCTTCGCTCTTTTGTTGGTCTCATTGAGTGAACGATGCATTTGAATAATTAATGACATTATCCCAAAACCCGAGTAAAAAATGTTTGGCATTCTATTGAAAACATCATTTTCTCCGTATATTTATATCAAATATTTGAAACTACAATAAGTTTAAAGTAAATACTATTGAAGAGCACATACACCTCATCAGCACAGATGCCATTTCCAAAATCATGTCTATTTGGAAGCGCAGGTGAAACCATCCAAACAATGGATCGAATTTTTTGATCATTTCTACCAAACTATTAGTCTTTTGCGGCGAATCTGAAAGATATGAATTCAGAGTTGTCTGCACTTCAAGTCTTTAATCTGAATAAAAGGCGATTTCAATGCAATAATTCTATATTTCTATTCAATAATCAAAGCACTCGATATTTAATGGAAAGTTTCATAACATTTATGATTTATGTCAAGTTATTGAAGGAATTTTTTAAATTCTTACAAGGATTAGGAACATCACTCAGTAATGAATGGCCAGTTCCTCAATTCATGTAAAGATTTTGTCACCTAAAGTGTGAATTAATCATTTTGTGAATTTTAATTTTGCAAAAACTGCATTTCAACAGAAATTATTTAAAAAAAAATAAATTGTTTGATGTCTTCATATATTTATATTATTCAATATCTCTTTAAATATGATTTTGAAATATTTGAAGTAAAATATAATTATGAGAGTAATGGGAAGTCTGTGCAAATGGAAATATAGTGGTGACCACCAACACAGTCAACATTCCTGACTCTCATTGAATACAGAAATAACTTTCTTTAAAAAACATTTTACTTTTGAGATCATATAATTCAGAGTAAAAACCGATCATTTAGTCAATGCTTTTATGACTTATGAAAATCACAAGAAATACGTCTGAAGAGTATTTTATGAATGAAGAGACAAAACAAAGTTTACGGAATTGATTCCAACAGAATAGCCATCGAAATGAGTATTTGTATTGTAGTTCACATAATATTGACATAAATAATGAAGACATCTTTGGAACTCAAATATATCATTAAATTTGATATAATGGCAAATGTCGGCCAATATTACACTTAAAATGTTTCACAAAACTATTTTCTTCTCTCTTAAAATCATTGCTATATTTCAACTATAATTAGTATTTTATTCTTGCTCTATTGTGGCATCTTATCCGGGAATGCCATCAATATGTAGTACATCCTAACCACCCAAATAGAAGACCACTATTTAGCAGAAGAACTGAAGAATATTTCAAAAACTCATTATTATTCACAAGAAATGAATTTTTGGAGATTTTATTTATTTTATGATTTTATTCTAAATTTTACGAAAAAATTGTTATTTATTTGAATCTATCGTTCAATAGATTTAAGAGAACATCAGTTCTTCGAAATTAAATTTATTTTATGAAATGTGTCCTAATTTTTACGCTTTGATCCAACATTTGATTCATTCATTTATTTCATAGAATTGGGTGGAAATCTCAAACAATAACTGATATTTTCTTCTTTTATTTTTGAATAATTAAATTTTTGATCCATGAAAACGGCTATCTTTCACCGAAAAATCAAAATAACAAGAAATGCATTAAATATACTGTTATTAAAGGCTGAGATAACCCCTCTGTTTAACATTTGAATTATGTCACAAATCAAGTAATTGTTTATTATTTCATTTAATAATTTCCATTAAAATATATAAACACTTCCTAAATGTCGCGCAAAAAATAACACAATAAATATGAATCACTTTTTATTAATTTATGATAATTAAGAATAGAGTGACTCAAAAATGTTATTTAATTATTTTTCTCATATATAGTAAATAAAGTGAAGGATTTGTGTCAATAAAAACAGAAATAATTATTAAGCAATCTATTAGTCAGTGAATCCTTCCATTGATTATCTAATTTGGTATTAAAAGAGCAAAAGAAATAATTATTTCAAACGCTATGTTCACAGAGTTTCAGGTATTAAACGATTTTATTTTTCGATTAAATCTCCAAAAAGTTAATTAATCCGAAGAACCTCTCAGGACATGACTCTTATGTGTGATATATTGTCTTCTCAGACCATTAGTCTTATTCACAGAATATTTTTTTCACACAAATTACAAAATCTCAAGACTTAAATCTTAAGAAAACTGGAGGCGAATATCATTATTGGCCATAAAAGGGGTCAAAAACTATGAAAAGTTTATCTTGTTTATCTGGGATATTATGCCAAATATCCCAGATTTTAAACCAAATTAGTAATGCATTTATTTTATATGACTCGAGACAATAAATATTCAAATTACAAATCAATGGATTGCATATATATTGACACTAAAAACTATAATCTTGCAAATAGTTATCTGAATTAAAATTTAGTGTAATTTAATTTCGAGAGCAATGGAAATAAATTTGGAAAAACAACTTTAATTATATGAAGAAAAGAGAAGATAACGAAACATAATATTCTTCTTCAATCATTCGATGATATAATCGGGTCAATAAAAATTGGGAAATTTAATGCTTGAAAATGGTATGAGTTGTAAGTTATAACGATTTGCATTTCACTCGCATTTTAAACCATTGCACAGAATAAGTACTGACAGTAAAAATGTTGTTCTGATTATTCGTTTACTAAACTAATGGATAATTTTGTGATTATAGCGTTTCCACTATTGTTTGACAACAAAACTTCTCATGAATTTCATACTTTAATATTGAATATATTGGTATAGATTTCAATTTGTTTGAAATACAATTTTCTCACTTTTATTCGGGAGAACTGTCGCTCACATTCATTGCACGCGATTTTACATTTCATTTTCAGTGTTTGGCACAAATTGTTGTTTCTTTGTCTGCAAATCCTCTAATAGCGGGACTCATATCAAAACTGATCGCTAGTCTTGTCGTTGGAATTGTCATTCTATATGTATTAGGAATGCCTTCTCTAGTGTTTGCTTTTCAATCAAAGCCATATTTGATATTAATTTGTGTCGTGCGATACCTCACAAAAAAATCCATTCACTCAAAGATTGAACCAAAAGGCTATTTGAAGTCAAAAACCATTTCTATTGAGAGATTTCATTGACTTGCAATATATTGAGAGTATTGCCTCTACTTTATGCTCGAATAATTTGATGAGATGTAGGATACTTAGGCGCATGTATTGGTTGTGAGGACCAAGGTAGAGCAAATTTATTACTAAATTACTCGTCGGACTACTAAACACATATTGGAGAGAATCACACAATTTTTAATGACTATAATTTGCATAAAACGCTTTGAGTTTTGAGTTTTATTACAAATTATTGCTTCGAGTAAATAGAAAATAGTTTAACATTTAGTGCTGAAAATGATGTGAAGATTACAAATATATTTGAAGCGAATAATAGCGACGATTATTAGATATCGATAACTGAATGCAACAAAAATCAAATATTCATTCAATTTTTCTTCTCAAAGATTAATGGAAACTATTGGAGGCGTTGATTGTGAGCCTGAAAATTGTTGACTGGAGTGCTCAGGACTGCACATCTGACTATAGTGAGGGTTATATTGATTGGATGCACGCGTCCCATATCCCCTTTGAAGGGCTATCGTATGCCATAATATTCGATTGGATGGTCTCATAATTTAACATTAGTTGTAATTTTAAGCCTAAACTGTGATAATAATCATTATTTATTGAATAAATCTTCAGTTTTATTATTGGGAATAAGAATACAATTTTAATCCATCAATGATTGAAAAATAAATTATTCTTACCTTATGTCGTGACAAATATTAATTTCGGAGTTCAGCCAAAAATATTAATCTCAGACAACAATACCTTCCAATGGCTTTCCACTGAACCAAAAAACATACTTATCTCTCGTTTTGTGACTTTTTCTCCAATTTTAATCTAAATATTAAATCAAAGGTTCTTGTCTTTTAAGGACACAGAGAAAGACTTATTGAATAATTTCCTCAATCGATAATTCATTTAAATAATTAGATTTAGGAAAAAAGAGGGGAATTTTCTCTGAATATTAGCTAAACTCAACTTTTTTTTACCAGAAATGATGATCAGATCATTAATTATTTTGCAACCATTGATATAAAAACAAAAATTCATATTTATCTTAAATAACGCATTTATTTAACTCCGCTTTGATTTCCTAAATGAGTTCAGAATAGCACAGGAATGGCACAGAATATCATTTATTATTCTAATTGTGATTATTAATGAAAATTTCTTTTACAGCAAAAAGTTGATAGTTTCTTATCGATTGCGTACTATTCTAACCCTGAGCACTCACTTCTTTAACATAAAGTCGATTCAATGATTTGATTCATAATTTGGCAAATTTTTGCTGCAATATAGGGACAGTTAAGGGTCTTTTTAAAGAATACTGATATATGAGGAATACCTGTGCAGTGGACATACTGTGCAACTAATACTCGAGTGATGTGTTTTGTGAGAAAGTAGTTCTAATGTTAGTCCCGGTTTGGAAATCACGAAATTACACAAAATTATTATTAATACTCATATGTTTTGCACATTAATAACAATAAATTAAACAAACTTTTTATTCTCATTTGCCATTAATTCACACTTAAATGTGTGAAAATATTGCAGGTTATTTACCAAATACTCTTAAACAATCTTTTGAAAAATCATTTCACTTCCGATTATAAAACGTTTATATCTATTATGCGATTCAGTGTTTTTCTTCACTCAGTTTTTGTGGTGTTTTGTTATGTATATTATTTTTTTCGCAAATATCGTTCACAAAAATTTTGTTTGCGATGAAAAATTGTTGCTTTAAGTATAGCTATACATACAGTTTGCTTATTACCAGTGCCGTCAACACCCATCCTGTGCTGTTTCGGTCATTTTTCTCAATCAAAGCGCATCACAAATGATTGGCTTTTTTGGAAAATATAGTTTTCGATATGAAACTCAAATTCAACGAAATATTAATATTATTTTTGCTTATATTTTATAATATCATCGATAATGACTTCAAAACTACGGCACATAACAACAGGTCATAAACCCAACGCCCACCACATCTTTCAGACTATTTCTAAGTCAAAGCAAAACTAAAATACAAAAAAAACTAAAACAAAAACTATAGGGAAAAAAGTGATGCATTTTATTGCTATTAATTCCACTGAAAAAGAGAGAAACCTTTTAAATGAAAAACTTTACTGTTTTGTGAAATCTCGCTCAGAATTACAAGTAATTGATTGTATTTTTGAGTCGAGAAAAAACACTAATCTCCCAACAAATGCATTGCATAATAAGGTCTGAAAATATGCATAAAAATGTTTCAATACTGGAGAGTATATTAGAATTTTATCCCTGGATTTAATCAATCAATCAATTTCATTGACCGCATTCTTCACATTATTGATCGTAAATCTTAACAAATTTTGCTTCACTTATAAGAGAAGAAAAAAATTAAACTTTTAGTTGAAATAGATTTGAAATTTTGTAAAATTTTCTCTTCTTATCAAATGAAGAAAAACAAGTAATAAAAATTGGTTACGAAATAATTCATTTTAATTAAAAATCAGTTTCAGTTAAAAACCTTTTGAATGCATTAAAATATAAAGACTTTTCTCTTAAGAATCGAAAGAATTTGTTTTCTTTCCTTAAATTCAAGACTAAAATACATTAATTTTGAGCCGAAAAACGAATTTAAAGGACAGAAGAGAAACAGAAGTGAATAAAAAGATTTGAGAAGTATTTTGTTATAAATCTTGGTTTAGGAAAATCTCATCAATTAGTCGCTGATTAGGAAGTTTCGAAATACCGGTGACGCGACGCGTGACTCCACTTCTCATGTCTTATAACTGCTGTTTATTAACAGAATAATGAGTTCAATAATAAGAAGAAATGCATTCATTTATTCCGACATTAAATCTTCGGCAGAGAATAATGTCTATCAACTCATGTTTTTCTCTGTTTCTTATTTATTGACTAAACTCCTGCTTTTTGTTGTCTTTCCCTCCATTCAAGTGATTATTCTTGAGTTTTGTTTTCATGTTTTTATATTCAGAGATGAGAAGCGAAGTCATTGATTCAAATTAATAGAAGACAAGACGTGAAAAGAGAAGCAAATTATTTGCTATGAGATCACACCGAAGAAGAAGTCTATCTGCGGGTGGCCTCACATAAGAGATGGTAAGACCACTCATACAGTCTATTGGCTTCAAGACGAGCTCTAAATGTTGGCTCGAAGCTGACAGTGAGCTCAGGTATACGTGTTGTGCCACACAATTCCTATGTGTTTGAGCAGAGAAATAAATTAATTGTATTTCACGCCTTTTGTAATATTTTATTTGCTTTTTTGCTCTTTTTATTCCCAACTCTTATATTTATATCCCGAAGACATTCCCCACTCTTTAATCTGAGTTAAACGGAGTCAATGTGTAAAAGCAGATGAGTTGCACTCAATTAAACTTAATTAAATCAATTAATCTCTTCTACCAATTATTGCACTCATTTTCTTTTAAGTCTTTTTAATTAAATTTTTTCTCCAATAGATTCCAATGTGTTTTCTCTCCATTTGATTGATTATAAATATTGGAAATAATTCTTAGTATCGGAACTCATTTTCTCTATTATCCAGAGAAGAAATATTTCGGATAATTTATTTCCTGTTATTCTGATTAAAATCTACATTAAAATATGTTTTTATAAATTCAAATATTCATATCGTAGTAGAAAAATGAATTCATTGAAACGAAATTTTCAATTCATTGAAAGACAACCCATCGCTTCTCCCGATCCTTACAATCACTGATAAGGAGTTAAATGTCTTTCATTTATTTCTTTCCATCAAAAGTCATATCCATTGAATCGATTGAACAACAATTTTAAAGAATTAAGAAGTAATCCACGGCTTATACAAAGAGGACTCACTTTATCGTTAGATCTTCATTTCATTTGTCAAAATTACCTTGTAGTTTCAATCAAGACAATTCAATATGATTCATTTTTTCTAAAAAATGGCTCCGAACCAAAAGCATAGCAAATTCCGAGTCATAAAAAACGAAATTTTACGTGACTTTTAAAACAATTTATTCATATTTTAAGAAAATAATAAAATAAAAAACTCCTAAACTGTAAAAATAAATTAAAGAAAAGCTTTTGATTGAAATTTATGTTAATTTCTGTGAATATGTATTCATTGGTTTCTTTATTATTGAAAATTCATTTTTCAACCAAATTAACTAATTTGAAAACTAAACATTTCTCGGCATAAATTTGCATAAATAAGCTAGCTCAACATAAAGAACATAGGGCAAAGTTGCAATGTCACATTGGTTACTTGGTAATTTCCAAACCAATTCTGAAGTTATTGAGGAAGACTTAAAACTTAAACAAATTTATATTTCTTGGAATTCTTAGAAAACTCTTTAATAATTTAATAGTTGTTTAAAAATAAAATGAATTGTGAACTTTGACTGCAATTACAATAATTTCGAGTATAAATAAATGGTTCACAACTATAATCACAAGAATAACAAGAATTGTTATCATTGTGTATAGGAATTGTGGTTTTATTTTAATCAAACTATAGATTAAGTTCTATAAAGACATTTGAGAGTTAAACGACCCCAACATTTAAGTTGTTATTCACTTAAAAACTATATCATTGCGGGTGTTGTTGGAGGCAAAGACAATATATGGGAGAGACATAAGTTTATACAATCATTTTTGTGATATGTCTTCTACCATATAATCACTCAAACAATTAGAATAAGTAAACAAAACAAAAAACTCGTCTTTGATTCTCCAAATTCAGAACTTTTATCTCTTCGTAATTATATTTTTATTATTTCATAACAATTTGAATATTATTTGTTAGAAACTATTTTTATACCAAAACTTTTGTAATTCAATTCGGAGTAAGAACTGTGGAAAAGTTTTTTCATGTGATGGGAATTCATAGACAGACGCCTGACCCGACACAAGGCCACCACAAAAATCTAGTATTAATGACCCGATGTTTTGTAATTAAAAGTCATGAGTCCTGACAGTCATTAAATCACTGATTTTTTATAGCAGACTATTCTCTGCAGTCAAAGGATTATCCAATTTTGAGGGAATAAATAATTATTTTCAATGAAATACTGTAATTAAGAATATTTGAAATCTAAACTGTAAAAGTTGTTTGATGTTTATCTACAATTATCTACGAGAGAAGCATACCAAGCCCTAAACCAAGTTGAAATATTGTCAAGAGAATACTTATAAAAATTTGGTTATAATCCGCATAATATTTTTACAGTTGTATTCAATAACATTGTAATAAATCTTTGAATTTGTTGATTGAGTTTTTGAATATTTGTTATATTAAGTGAAAATGTTCTCCAATTAATTGATTACACAATTCCTGAGCTATTAATTCAGAAAAACGAGTATTCAATCAATTTTACGGAAATGAGAAAAACTTTATTTGTCTATAATTTTGAAAATTATTGTAAAGTTTAATAAGAAATATCTCCACTTTTTATGATTATTACTCTATTTTATTAGTTCTTATATCGGATATAAATAACAATAAATCGAAACCCAAAATATTTATGTGAATCTATTGCATGGTTTTCGTGATTATGACATAACATTTGGAAATTCATTGCTTTGACTCAAACCAAAGAAAAACAACAAAAGTTTTAAAGAATTGTTTGTCTGTAACCTGTGCTGAGTATTACCTGAATTACTTATCATTGGATTTATGGCAGTGCCTACTCTTATATATCATTTAAATTTAATGCCCACAACAGTTAGTTATTATTCAAACAATAAATAATGAAAGTCTTATAACTTATTACACAAACATTTGTAATATAGTTTGCATTAATAGTATTCCACAACAAAACTATTATTTCCAAACAAAAACTGCATTTAAAGCCTGACTCAGACATTACATTATTATTGACTTTTATTCAATCAAAATAGGGGACAGACAAGAGTACAGACCGTCAAATATATTCTAGCAATTAGTTTAGTTAGGAATTCCTCGGCGATCCCTTTCTCATGTCTTAGTCTCATATTTCCAATCATTGAAATGAGTTATAAATAATAAAGACTCAGATATTTCTGTTCACCAAATGATTGGAATGAAGTCAAAAATAATTAACGAATAATGTGTTGTACACTATATTTGAATTAAATTTAAATACATTCATGAATATCGCTATAAGTGAACTGAAAAATACATGAATCTTAAAACGAGACCAACAAATGAATTAATGAATCGGTGACTATATTTATAGTATTTCTCTAAGAATTGCCACAAATGATGGCTTGAAAGTCAAAAATATCTCAAATCTGTTTCTTAAAAGCATTTAAAAATGGATTTGAGTTCTGAATGAAAAAATTTGAATAATACTAAATGAGAATACTATCAAACCATCAAAAACATCAAATGAGATGAAAAATGTTTTAAAACTTCTCTTCGATTCTTAAAACCTTAAGACTTGAAAATAAATGATTTTGTTTTCAGGTTTAAGTTTGAATTTTTTATGGATCGGATAAATGTTTAATTTGAAGTGAGTTCTAAAGATTTCTGTTAAACTTGATATTGAAATTGACTTTCAAACACAACTTGCATTATATGCCATTACAGGTATTATTTATTTAGTTTTGTTCATAACATTCATTTGAAGCGATTACTATTGAAAGCGGAGAAAAAATGATTGTTTGGATAAAGAAATTCATAAAAAGGTATTGTTTGAAAGGAAATGATGACCCGTTTGTGTGAATTTAATGAAAAGTAAAGGTTGAGAGACCGGAAAAGAGACTCGAAATCGAGTCAATAATATATAATAGTTATGTCAATAAATGACTGAATCGGACAATAGATAAACAATGAATATATGGTAAGAGAAAGAGAAGAGATATTGAAATCTAAATTTTTCGCTTCAGTCGCGTAACGCTCTGGTGATGAAAACGATTGAAAAATCGTTTGCTGTTTGACGTCAAGAAATATAGTGAAACGTTAAATAAATTTCACGTTAAAAGGATATGAAAGAGTCGGCCATTCATTGCATTCGCCGATAATAAAGTGAATCTACTATTAGATAATTTATCATTTTTTTCAGATAACAATAATAACAATAATCTCTTAATGGGAAATATGTCGACATTCAGTCAATTGTATCATTCAGTCATACAATGGCACAGACTTTTGGTTCACTTTTCCCAACTTTTTTTGTTAGTCGTCTTTTGCAAAATTGATGAATGGATTCACAAAATATATAGAAAATACTTAATATGTTTTGATAACAATTCAAGAATTTTCTCTCTCTCTCCCTCTCTCTCTCTCTCTCTCTCTCTCTCTCTCTTCCTTTATCTCATTGGAAGTCAGTTAAGAGATTCTCTGTTTCATTATTGATGTTATTGTTATTGAAATACTCAATAATCTGTCAAATATTGGATAACTTCACTAAATATTTAACGACTTCTAAACTTTTCAAATGAATTCGTTGGAAAAGGGAAATAAAATAATTAATTAACCGAAGAATTGATGGAATAGCAGACAATTCATCAAATTCTTGATTGTTTTCATGAAATCCATAGATTATTAATAAAAGATTTGCTAATACTTTGTCTCTAAATATAGAGAGTCTAAGGTTTTTATTGGCGAAAAACTTTTATCATTATCTCATAGTTTTCTTAACAAATGATTTGATTGAATGTTTTGTTATCAATAATAGTCAAACATTTTATTCAATTATTGCCATTTGTATAGCAGTCATATTGTATGTAAAACATTAGTCTAATGCAAACATATGTCGTAATCGTTAACAAATAGATGTATGTTATGGTCATATATATCATTGAAAGCCATTACTCAACACAATTGAATGCAATTCTTTACGTTTTTTAATTAATGACAATTTGATTGTATAGCGAACAACCATTTATGGCAAAACACTCTCTGATTGAAGGCTAAAAATAATTTAATATTCAATAAATTAGAGCTTTTCAATAGCGGACATACGGATAGAAATCTGGTGAATGAAACAGAAACTCAACCACAAGTCAACAGTGCATACCTGAGTGACTGAGCGCCCACTTTGTGATTGTGTGTCGGCCGCTATAACCAAATTAGAGGCCTAACATCAATACGTCTATCAACACATTATCCGCTCTCAGCCTTACCACAGATTCCACTCATTTAATAGCCATATTGTAATTGCAACTTAAGAATCCTTTTAAATTGACCAAGAGCAAGGTGCCTCTTCACACCACACAATGCATAGTAATAGTACAGCAAAACTCACTAAAACACAAATTTGACTTTTTATGCGAGTTTTACAATATTTTATTTCATTTAAATTGGTTTAAATCAGAAATTTCCAGACAATTATATTCGGTAAAGGAAAAAGGGCTCGTCTGCCATGCTCATCTCACTCATATGAGGATACCGTCAATTTAAACAAGTGGTGGAAACTGTAGGCTCTATTGTGGCCAATATTCTCATAGTTTATCAAAACATATGCTTCAAAGAAGTGTTTTCGATGCAAAACATGACATTTGACCCGAAAATGCATTTGAAAATCAATTTCTTTTGAGGAAAACGGCTATTAATATGAGACAATCCCTTCAATTAAGTTATAATTTTCATTCGTTAATTAAATCTCTATTTTATTTTTAATTCAATAGAAAGAAAACTCAATTTATTTTCTGAATTATATTACGAATCATTCATCAAATTGGAGTTGAAGTCAAACTAATTGTTAGATGACGTGATTTGTCCACAAAATATATCAAGTTTTCATACTTGGCATTCGTGTATCCCTTTTTCATTCATAAAAACATTCTCTGCACTCATCCACACAATTTTCAAGTTCACATTCAGAGGCTTTCCTCTGCTATCAAAAGGTATTACACCTGACTATTGAATGTTAATAACTTTCAATTAATTAAAGTATCACTCCTTTGATTGGCATCTCATGAAAACTCTTTCGCTTTTCTACTCCAAAACCAAAACCAAATTCCCTATCATTAAAGAGAAGAGACTTTTAAGGCCTTTAGTCGACTGATTCTCACTTTTAAAATGTATGAGAATTTCTCCAAACAAATGAAATGAATGTATGAATAAAAATGAAATTAAAGTTTAATTCATTTGATAGGATGTAAGCGATTGTTGAGAGGAAGGCATACTTTTTATTAGAGCTTTTCATGTCTCAAAGCCTAACCCTATAGTACTCTATCATTAATGATATGCAAATTATTTTTGTTTAATACACTATTTGAACAAATTATTAATTCATAAATTATTTTTATTTATCCTCTTTTGAAATCATCACAAATCTAATGGAAAAATGTTTTCTTAATCTATTTCTCCTCATTTAAAAAATTCATTTATTCTTAAAAATTTTAATATTATTTAATTGATTACTTGTTTTTTGTTTCACTTCCATAAAGATTTTTGCATTCAATTTCATTTCAATAATAATAAGTTAATAATAAGTGGGAGTCTTGTGAATGACTTATTCAATCAATCCATGAGATTATTCCTGAGATTGAAAATCAAATTCATTGCATATCAATGAAAATAAAAATTTATGTATTTTTTTGTGAACAACAAAATACAAAATTAAAATCGTTTTAAACTTTTAGAGAAGAAAGAAAGAGATGAGAAACACAGGAAAGCCTTGAAAGACAGCAGAGCCTTACGATTGCAAATTGGATTCGATAGAGTAATCTTCGCCAAGAAGTACAAGAATCAAAAACAACAACTCAAGACTTGAAAAGCCAGTGTTGACTAACAATAGAGTTGACATTCACATCAGTCGAGCATTCATTTGAACTCCAATTAAAAGAAGAAGTGTTTCTTAAATTTCATTTCACTCCAAGACTTGTATTCATTGGACTGCTATTAGGAGTAGATCTACTCTTTATGTCCTTCAATTCACTACAGAATTAGCTATGAATTTGAATAAATGAATAAAGTAGTATAATCTGGGCATCAATTAAGATGAATAACTATTGCATAGAGAAAAATAAAAACTCCATTTACTGCTCACTCTTTTGCCGCCGACTTTATTCAACATTTATATTCAAATTATATTAAACTTAGTTTTGCGTCCATTTAAATATTGAATTAATCAAAAATATTAAAAGATTTGTTAAGATTTTTCGTGTTTAGCATCGATTCATAGCTTAATCTTTTTGTTCAATTCGTCGGATTTGATATATATTTTGAGTTATAAAGAGTTTTAATAGACAACCAAATTCTGATTGAAATATCGCTTAAGTCTCTATCAAAACATTTTTGTTTGTATTCAAAATTTATAATAAATAGAAAAAATGTTAATTTATTTGCAAAATGTATTTCTATTCACAAGACGTAAGACTTATTGACACATAGAGTGTTGTCTTAGCAGTTATTAAAATAAAATTTAATTATTTTCTTTGTATTTAATCAAATTATAACATTTATTTAAGTCAACCATTCATTTGAATCAATGACTGCGAGTATAAAAAGTTTTTTCAGTTCAATAATAAGATGTTTGATATTAATGTTTATTCAACATTAGAGTCAATGAAAGTCGAGTGCAATTCAATGATTGCCTTTTGAACAGTGATTGCAATCAAAGGCAACACAAGAATTATTTGATGAAACGTTAAACAAGAGGCTAATATTGATCTTTCAATTTGACTCATTCTTAAAGGATCTCTCACTTCAACAATCAATTAAAATACTTGTGATGTTTTCAAAGCAATTTTGATGCCCACAAAAAATTATTGATCAGAAAATAATTCGCTCCGAAAGTTGTGATATTTCTTTGTTTCACTTCAGAGATATATTAATCAGACGATTGTTCACCGATTTGTCTGTATTTAAGTGTTTTCACCTGCAGTCAGGATTTAGAGTAACATTTTGTGCGAATCGGCGGAATGTCATATATTTGCCATTTTATTCAATGCCAAAACACTAAAACTAATCCATGAATTTATTTATGTTTTGAGTCAAATAATAACCAAAACTTAAACATAAGAAGATTTCTTATGATATTCTAATATATCGACTCTTTCTCTCAATTTTAAAGAGGAGAAGAGACTGAAAATTACTACACTTTTTGTTGGTCTGAGAGGCGAATAAAAAAATGAGAAGTAATTTATATAAAGTAACGTTACTTTGGCTCCCATTCTCGCTCATCAAATGGTTTTGTCTGCGCGTCTACTGACTCCCCACTGACCACTTCAGCTGAGGAAAGCCTCAGAAGTTGCTCTTAAAGTTTTTTTACTTAATCTCACGCTGTGTTACAGATATAAGATTTGTGCGGACACACAGAAACACGTGTTGCCATTAAATAATTTTAGCCAATATATTGTCGATTATTATTTATATCCAATCTTTGCATTTATTAACTTTTATTTCCTTATCTGCATCACAAACCAAATGTGGGGTCAGCTCAGGGAGCAGTGAGGGAGCAAAGGAGGGCACAAACATTGTCTTATTTTTTTGTGTCGATTCATTTGTTTATTAATCGATCTGTCATTTGTTTCTTAAGACAGTTTTGTTTTTACTACTTCTGAGGTCTAGTACTTTGAATCATGTGTTGTATTTTCAATTCAATTAATTTTTAAATCGACTCAAACAATATTTAAGTGCAGAAGTGGTTTTTGGTAGCTTTACTCCATCGGAGCACTCATGCAGAGTATGAAACCCTATGGATAATAGGCTACAAACAGGGATGCCGAAGGTTAGCCATTCTAGGGGGATCTAGGAAAGAGAGATTTTCTAGGGGGTTTAGAGGGGAAATATATCTAGAATGTTCTAGGGTGTAAGGATAAAAGTAATTCACATTTCTGTGACTTTTCACCTTTTGAATTTTAGGATCCCCTGAACACAACCATTTTAACACACCTTTTAAATACAATTCTTTTAAGTTCTAAGGACTTAACTCATTGTTTTTTGGCCCAATTTTTCAATTCTAGGGGTTTGTTCTGAGACCCCCTTCGGCACCCCTGGTTATAATTGATACAAAC
This sequence comes from Ceratozetes gracilis, assembly GCA_034694965.1. Lineage (NCBI taxonomy): Eukaryota > Metazoa > Arthropoda > Arachnida > Sarcoptiformes > Ceratozetidae > Ceratozetes > Ceratozetes gracilis. Next base: position 16,438 of record JAQIWF010000071.1, read on the forward strand.
CACGCACTTTTTCCAATCTCTCCAAGACTTTGGTTTATATATCATTCTTTGAATTGTTTTCTTTAAGCTTCTGATTGTCGTAAGAAATACTATTAAAACCTTAACATTGAATAGCAGTGAAACGCATCGAATTACAGACATTTTTTGATTGTATTGCGACCCAAACCGTATGCAAAACATCAAAAGTGATCAGTAATTAGACATTAGCGCATCGCACATATCCATCACTGTCTCGATTTCAAGCTGAGTCATTTATTATTTGTGAACACCAGCCAGGCCTCACTCTATCCTTATAGGCTTCACAATCTCATTGCACAACATTTATCTGTTTGTATAAATGTGTAGCTATTTCTCGAAGGACTCAAATTTGTGAATCAGAACAGAATTAATTCTGTTTATATGTGTTCCGATCCCAACCATAAGCAATGGTCTCACCTGAGAACCTGATCACAAGAAAAATAGCTAAACTATGTATAAGAAGCTGTGCTGACACTCGTCTAATGATTGCAATAGTGATCAATGCGTCCAATATTTTAATGTCTACTTTGTATTAGATGTGAATCAATTTTGTCCTCCCCTTCCCCTATATTTTCAATCGATATTCCATTTAAATGCTTTTTATGGGGACTTTCACACTTGAAAAGACATTTTTCAATAAAATAATAATTGAATGTAAAATTGTAGAGAAGTGACAGTCTTTCCCCTCTATATAAATAAATGGTTTGTTTTGAGGACTGGAATATATGGAATCAATTTCGCACTAATAACTAAATTGAATAAAAAACATATTTACTAAAAGTCTGTTATTAAAAAGTCGATAAAATTGATGTTTTTGTCAAATGTCATACCAATACTAATTGAGTCGTTGGTTAACAAAACACTGTTTCCTAATAAAACATTTATCGATCGCAAAGATATCAGAGTTTTTAATATTGAGTCCAAATTTAAGAGAATCCTATTCTACACCTATTATTACAATTGTATGCCATTTAGTACTCCGGGTCTTTTAAAACAAATTTTGTCTGTCAATAACAATAATAAAATTTGTGCTAAAAATGTCAATAATGCAAATAAATCAAATGAAGTACATTTTCCAAGTTTCAATCTTTATTATTGGTTGTTATCATTCTTATTATCAGTTGTTTTTTCATTGGTAACATTTAAAACAATTTCAATTAGAATAAAATCAAAATGTTTTATACAATTATACTTAAATACAGTATTTATACGTAACTATAGGTATATATAATTTACAATTGGATTACAATTAAATTCAATAATTATAATAATTATTAATTAATTAATAGATTAGTGAGTTTGCGATTGAAGCCAACTCTTTGTTAAGCATTTATTTTCAATGAATTTTAATATTGATTTTTGTTTTAATTGTGGCACTGATTATAATCGATTAGTAATTAGTTAAGTAATTAAGTGAAAGATTATTTTAAGCACATTCTCCGACTCATGATTTCATAATTATCTCATTAAACAAACATTTTTAATGAATTGTTATAAATATTACATTTGGTCTGACATTATTGTGTCCATACTTTTTGTTTGACTTTAAATATGTCTATAATTGATGACAACTTATGAGCTGACAGTTCTTTTTTGATCATAATTTGCAATTCATTACGAGTTTTATTTGATTTTTTTTCTTTCAATTAACTCGATTACATTGGAAAATCTCAGTTCAGAATCTGCTTTCTCCTAATGATTAGTCAAATCTCAATAATTGAATAGAAAATCCTGAGTCATAGAAATAATACCCAAACAATAGCTCAGATGAATGGCATTTAACAACGTTTTGTCTATTGATTTGTTAATAATAAATAAGTTTTTGACTTCTCTTCTAATTTATGACAATAGGTATCAAACTATTTGTCTTTTTATGTCAGAAAAAGCTTTTCTTTTCATTAAGTTTTGTGAAAATGCGGAACAAATTTGCTTTTATTCTCGGATTTGCTCTTATTTTGGTTAGAATTAGTATTTTGAGAGAAAAGGTTGTGTCCATACCTTGTGTTAAGGTTTGCCTCTATTGTCAGAGTTAGTCATAATGTGTGTGTGTTTTGCTATCAAATGCCATTCCATGCCTTCCGAGTTAGGGCTACCTCTTGTCTCGCAAAACATATTAATGTTAAAACTTATTGCATATTCAGAGTTAACTTATTATTACGAGAGCGTAATCAGAGTGCAGCTGTCCGTCCCATCAGATGCCTGTTTGGGCCTACAATAGTCATATTGGAGGCAACAGAGGCTTCTTATGCCAAACCATTACTACACACGTAATGAATTCTGTCTGTAATATACGTTATGGACTGACTCTATCTCTCGTAACTCACTCTTCATGTAATTCCTGCTGTGAGTCATGACTATCGGTGGAAGACTGCGCTCAGAACTGGCATTCATTTCATATATGTTTTGTTTAAATGGCATTATTTTGTTTGGTGTGAGAGAAGACACTCTCTATTGTAGTCTCAGTTCTCACTCTTCCTCAGAGACTCTTTCGAGACGTTTGTTCGCTGAGAGACTTAAAACCACAACAAATGCTTTAATCATTAATTTGCTGCTATCTCTCACACAGACAGCACAGGCAGGACAGGCACTCACTTTTAATATATTTGAACAGAATTGAAGAGCGAAACAATTGGTGAAAGGGCTAAACAATTTCTGCATGACGTTTCATATGCAGTGATAAATGGTCTGATCGGGAAAAGGCTCTCTCGCAGAGCCGGCACTGAAACGGACGATCGCCGGTGTGTTTCCGGAAATGTCGGGTCAGTTCATCGCTTCGGGCAAACTTCCAGCCGCAGCCCTTCCAATTGCACTGATAAGGCTTTTCCCCCGTATGTGTCCTCAGGTGTGCCTTCAGATGAGAGCTCTTTGAGTAGGTTTTTGTGCAGCCGGGATATGAACAGGTATGTAATGTCACTTTCTTAGGACCTCTTGATCTTCTACCCCTTCTTGGCTTAGTTGGCTGTATTGGAGCTCCTATGGGAACGGGAATAGTTTGTGGAGCTACCTGTCCTACATGCAGTTGGGTTGTGGGGTTCGGTACTGTCGTAGAGTTTATTGTATTGCAATTCATTGAAATACCGTTGAGATGATTGTGAAGAGTATGGTTGTGGCCGTTCACCACTCCTCCCATCGGAGGCTTATTTTGGTTCGATAATAGTTCGGATAAATGAGGCGATGCCGGAGGCGTTACAAGACTTCGGTGGCCTGAGTGTAGATCAGCACTTGGATTGGGATAACCCATATTATAGTTATTGACTGAATGCCCGTTTATTTGGCATTGAGTTACCACTGGCTTAGTGTAGGGGTATTGGCCTGAGTTCCAGTGCATATAACTATTGTCGTATTGATCACAATAATAGTTTGTCGTTCCGTTCACTGGGGGCTGAGTTGATGGCATCGGGTCTTTGGCACTCGTGTGGGCCATACGAGAGCACAACTGAGTATTGGTTTGTGTGCATTGCATTGGGTTATTCGCTTCTGACCATTGCTGGGGGACATTGCAGTAGTTGTTCTCCACGTATGGCACCGACTGTTCGTATGACTCGTTCGGCTGATATTCGTATTCAGTCTTTATTTGATTGTATTCTTGTTTCACATAAATATCATTTGAGTTCAACTGTTGATGACTTTGTTGTTGAGACTGTGGCTGAGGAACAGACTGTTGAAGAATATAGCGGTGGGTCTCAGAGTTGAGCACAATTTGGGAGCTTTCACTGACCAGGAGGACACTCTCGATGTCCTGCCACATCTGTAATTAAATTCGGGTTAAAGAGTATAATATTTGGGAAACCCTTTACTTACGTCATGAAAGTCCGTCATCTCATTAGTCATTTTCTGAGCCAAGTGTTGTAAACTGCTTATGGAATTATGTGAGCAAGGTTAGCCTCAACAAAAACAAAAAAGGGTTAACTTTCAACCCTTTTATATTAAGATACGACTGAATTAAAATTGAATTGAAGTCAAACTCATCGATCATTTATGTGTGAAATCGCAGAAAAGCTCTTATATTGCAAACAATTGTCAGACTTTCAGTTTATTGTATTTCTGAGTGAAAAGAGTTTTGATAACAGAACTCAACATTTCTGACAATCAAATGACACTTTAAAACCAAAAATAATCTCGTCTTAAAAAGTTGAGTGATTGAACAAGCTTCAATTGATCTTGCTTCACTGAGTTTGGATTACGCACATGTAAGTGACACATAAGAAGGTGAATAGATTCTGACCAAACAATTCTCTTGAATCACGTCTGGCACAGAGCCTGAGCTGTAAAGCACTGATACAAAACCGACTATACCTGAGAAGCTGCCATCACTGCCAGAATATGCGACGCCTTAAAGTGAGGCATTCCCTCCCTGAGGGCCGTTACATAAGCCGTGACATAAACAGAAACTATTCTTCTGCTAAGATTTCGGGAACACTTCTCCTTTTTCATCAATCATATTGTTCATATTTAATATTTCACCCAGATTCCATATGTTTGTGGGTAAATGGATGCAAAACTATGTCTATCCCACTTGAAAGCTTCCAGGTGACGCACAGGTTGTGCTGTGCATTACAAGTGCTTTAAGCACAAACTTATAAGCATTTTACATAATTTTCTCTCATCTTTCAATATATGAGGGATTTTCCGCTGGAATTTCAAGAAACTGTTCAAGCACAAACAATATTTATTTATTTTGTCTGGTTTTGGAAATTTCTGTTTTTGCCATTCAGTCAATTCATAAAAATGTTCTTAACTTTTGAAGACAACACTTGAGCCATAATATTAAGTCATAAAAGAAATCCTCTTCAGTAGACATAATAAACTTTTTGTTCGTTCTGTTGGTAACCATCAGAAGCTCAAAATCAGGTATTAGAGGCCAGACCTCAAAGCCATAGATAATAAAAATAGAAAACCTCTCTCCTGACCACTACTAGATAAGTGAGAATACATTTAAAGGGCTTAAACTTTCATCCATGAGGTCTAGTGTGAGCCCAGTGTGACTGAAAAAGTGAATGGATGTGCGGACAGCCGTGACGTCACACATACTGACGATACGACGCAAATATTATGAAACATCCGGCGCTTTCCAATCGTCATATTTCCTGACTATTGAATAGCGCACCTGTAATGCACAGCATTGGCACTGCATCTCTCGTCCGGCACCGACCGAATATCCTCAGTCATAGTCACATAAACTTATCTAAAAGACAACAAACCCCTCGTCTGTGAGACTAACCACTGATTAGAGACCGAAAGTTTGAATTTCTATTCATTGCATTTGTGATTAGTTTTTGTTAGTTTTTATGTTAAGTTTTGGGGTCAGAGAGTCGGTGACTGAAAGGATGACTCTTTACCTCTGATTTTTGCCATAAAATATATTCATAAAAAAACATTAACTCAAAGATAGACAGAAAATGTAATAAATTTAAGGAATATTTTCAAACGCGTGGGATATGTGTATGAATTTTAAGAGTGACGTCTGGCCCACCACTCACTCACATTAATATTTGGCTCAAAAATAAAATATTTTCGTGTTTTAGTCCATAGAATTGAGTAGAGATTCACTAAATCTTAATAAAAAAGTTGATTTATTTAATTTGATTTCCGATTGCGAGCAGTCTTTCAATTAATTGACAAAAATTGATGATTTGGTTCTCAAATAAATATTAAGAAATTTATAATTTGTTTGATATAATTATGAATAATCAGCACATCTTTCAGCCAAATGGGTTGATAAATGAAATGGGTTTGAGAAATATTGAATAATCAAGTCACTTTTATTCATCCTTACACATATTTTATATGAAAAATTATTAAAATTTATATTCAAAACTTTAAATCACTTTATTTTATCAAAAAAAGTACTATAAATAAAAAAAATGATAAATAATGTGCGAAATATAAAATTTCACAAATTTTAATAAATTTTAATTAAAATTTTAATCAAATTTGAATATTAGTCTCAAAGATATGGTGAGAAAACTTACCTGGAAACATAAATTTTAAAAATGATTTGAGGCTCTGAATTATTAGGTAATAACGTCAGGGGGAGCTCAGCATTCAATCATTCCTCTGGCTCCTTCAATTATGTGAATGTCACCTTGGTAGCATTTTCTAATTAGTTTCTTAGAAGTCAACTTATTTTTATATTATAGAGGGATAGTATCCGGGATTGGAAATTGATTTTTTCAAATATAATCTCATGTATTTGTAATCCTTTGCCAAGGTAAATATAAACTGTGATTACTTGTGCACTGAATGACAATTAATTGAAAGTCAGGTATTAAACGACTGGAAACCGCATTCCCTCTAAAATATTTTGATCGATTCTAACTAATTATGATAGATATTAAATGAAAGCAATGAAACTGAGAGTCAAACTCGAGACTATCGCAAATCATGTGCTAAAAACTCTATGTTTGAAGAAATTCCAATCAATTCCTTACTTATCGGAATAGTTATTAAGTATTTGGAACCAAATAATGAGCTAAAAAGCGATAAAAAAAATTAGTGAAATCTTCGGCTTTTCCGAAACATACTTGTCTTGAGACGGGCGAAGGTCTTGTGACTGGAAATCCTGTTTAGAATCAATTCATAATCATTACTGAATATGACTGCAAATGTGTTTTCAAAAATGTCTCAAATCTTCCCTCATTTCAATGATTTAAACATTAATTTTCTTCTATCAATGTATTATCGCATCATTTAAGTGAAGTTCGAGTTTTTATTTATCAAATATTAGAAGTTATGATTCTGATTGTCATTACTTGCTTCCAACCACAAAAAAAATTAATCAAAAGACAGAATCCTTTAATTTTGAAAGAATCGATTCTAAAACTGTAAGAAATTTTATATGTGTTTCACTAATGAATTTATTCCTCAAAATTTGATAATTTTTGCATTCATATCGTCTTAAAGTCTAATTTTATACAAGTTTATACTCACCCGTCATATATACACGATATGAGCAGATAATTGCAACTCAAAGCTAATTCAAAATTAAGATAAACTTTGAAACTTAATAAAAAAGTAATTATGAAATTGGTTTAAATGTTTACTAATTAGTGAGTAATTCAATTAAATTGAGACAATTTTGGAGACATTAGAGACCAAATTTGTCATATCTCTATAAATTGATTACCTTTTGGCTCCAATTTCCTAAAATAATCTTGTGAATAATTTTAAGATATTGGAACATCATTTTGACCTTGATCTTCCTGAAATTGTCGTATCTGATGGTCGTGCTTATAAATTGTAATTCGTTCCACACAATGCCCACCACTTTAAAAGGGTTTCCAGATGTAACCAGGAAGGACTTAACATCACAGTAGCATAAAGAGAGCACCAATTCTGCACTTATATTATTGCCAGTTCTCTTTGAGTCAGGACTTGAGGTTGTTTTTAATGTAATAACATTTTTTGGTAATAGTAAGCCCTTGGTCATAATAAGACCTTGGTAACCTCTCTTTAATTTTAAAGTGGAAATAATTTGTATATGCATTTGAAACCACACTTGAAATGCCTCTTAAGACTGGAATAGAAATAAATGTGAGGAATTGGTTTTGGAAATGACTTCAATTAAAGTTATGATATAATAGTTGATACGATTGCGCATAATTTAAGGCTTTAAAAAACTCTGTATTTATTACCAGTGCTTTGTGTTTGTCTTTGGATCAACTGATAGCCAGAAGCAGTGCTGCGATCGCCCACACATTGAGAGTATTGGCAGAATTATATTGCTTTACAAGTGTTGTTGTCGGCCATGAACTCCAACTCCTGAGCCGACAATCAGATCACATCAGTCAGACTCAGGAATAGGCATTTGTTTAGTAGTATTGATGTATTGTTTTATCATTTCTATCGCAAACAACAAACGTATAGCACTTATGGAGAGAAAAAACATTTAATTTAAAATTAATAATAAATTTCTCTCAAAGAGACTTAAAGTAAAACTGATTATAATTAAGATAAGAATTCATACGAAAAAAGTCTTTAAAACGTCAGACCTTTTGTTGGAAGAGCTCTGCAATGCATACAAGACTTTACTGTTTTTATAGACTAATATAATATTCCGTTTGATTGCCATATAGTCTGAGAGCACAGAATGAATAACGATCGCAATTATTCAATGTTTGTGAGGTCTCTCTTCTCTTCATTTCATTTCTCTAATCACTTATTCGTCGGCAAAATATCTAAAAAACAAATTAAAGTTTGGCTGAAGAGAAAAAATTCTTATGTATTACAAAACTCTATTATCAATATTCTATGTATTACACAGTTTTGTATTACTATTATGTCAATGAATTTATGACTACAAAAATGCTTATCATTTTTTCGCAAATTAGTTTCCTCTCATTCCTCTCAAATGTAATTTAATATTTGGCCAAAACATTAGCGCCAATGGATTTAAAGAAATGTTGAGTCCTTTCCCTTCACTCGTTATAATATTGAAAATTAATATAAGTATTTTAAACTTAAATCATATGCTATTAGATGAGTGGAATGCCACTAATGGCCATCACCGGCACAAGTCTGGCAGATGGAGTGGTATGACTGGAGTGGTGTTGGCGTTGATTAAACTCGCGTGCCGTACGATTCGAGCGATTCATAAAAAGTTGATTTCACTATTAAAATACGTGAAATAGAAAAGGAAATGAATTACTCTATGATAGAGAAGATATGTTAGACCTTAATATGAAGTACGGCATGAGATCGACGCGAGACTGAGTCTACTTTTTCTTCCCAATAGCTATACTATTATTAGGGAGGGCTGTCCTCTGCACGACTCATTCTACACAGCATTGAAGGCAAAGAGTAAACGCTGACAAACGCAACGTTACAACAATTTATAAATTTGTGATTATATATGAAGAGAGAGCACAGACTCACTGATAATGCATTAGTAGTCGAGTGAATAGCTTTGAGACTAACGGCTGATGTTTTGATTGATGCCATCAGTGGTTCATCAGATGAGAACTGTTGGGCAAATAGCACGCGTCCGGAGTCACGACTGTCTAAATATTACTTTTGCATCGATGTTGGTCTTCACTTCTACCGCACCACAACTTCTTTATTACATGCCATTCACGTAACCCTCCCTCACCTCCTCCTTCTTCACCTCCTTTTCCTCCTTATATTCCATTAAAGGGAAATTTATATGATTTTAGGAAGTCATACAATAAAGACCTACAATACTAATAATTGTTTGAAAATATGATCAAAATGTTAATGAGATATGAAGTGAATAAACAATTTATTTCAGAATTTGTCGGATAATATAATCTTAAATTATTTGTCAGTCGAGTGACTGCTGTTAAGAGCGCTCACCTGTGAGTGACTGATGAGTTTGTCTCGCATTTGTGGTCATTATCAATGCCACAGCACTGGTCGCGGATGACAACACCGACCGCAACAGTTACTGCTCCAAACCCAATGTCATTCCCTTTACACAACTTTAGTTCAATTAATTGTATAAAAGCTATAATTTTTGAATTACATTCAACTTTCGCTAATATGACTCACATTCCCAACGATAACAAAATCTTTTAATTAAAGGGAAAAAAATCTGTCGTTAAATAAATTTAGAGAAACCATTAAAATGCTATCGAAAAGGATTTCATGAGATATTCAAGACATCGATTCTCTAGTATTGGTTTGAATTACATAATGGTTTGGATAATGCGTTCAATAATTAGTATTTAGTTAACTTTAGTCATGCAATCACTGCAACTAAAATACTAATTCTTCTAATAGATAGACATTCAGTTGGAAAGGTATGTCTCAATTGGATCGCTCTTTTCAATGAAATCATTGAGCTTTAAAGATAAAGAAACTTAAATTTGATGTGAATTTAATGTTTATTTATAAATCAAATGCGAGCAATAAAATTAGGTATTACACAGATTTGCAAATATTCTCTCATCCCTTCGATATCCCAACTACTGTTAGCATCAGTTTATAACACTTTGCTTTTGTTTTTCATTTCTCTCAAAATGTTAGATAAGAAAATTCAGTGAAGCAAACTCTCTCTCTCTCTCTCTCTCTCTCTCTCTCTCTCTCTCTCTCTCTTCGTGTGACGTAAATGACAGATAAAAATGTTTTTATTAATTTAAATATAAAGACATGTCTGTCAACAGTGGATCCAATATTTTATTAGCGCTGAGAAAACAAAATCTAATCTTAAAATTTCATTTCATGTAATGCTTTCAATAGTAATAATAATAAAACATTCGCTTCATTTCATATATTGGTTTCTCAAATATTAAAATTAATGTATTATTATATGCCATCAAAAGCCATATTACTGTTATATTAAGCTTAATATACAGAATATACCAAAGAATATGTTTTCTCTTTGCTTTGTTATATAGTCTGGAAGTGTATCGCATCGGTCGGACCGGCACTGACTGCGATTGTAAGAAGAGATGTGCTTTTCAGGTCGATGAGGACCACACCCAACAGAAACAATCATTCCAACATCGGTCCATTGGGAACATCGACTTTATCTATGTTTTATACCTATGTATGACTTGAGTCAACTTCACTCTTCATTCAGTGATGTGCAAAGCAGTCCTAACTTTTAAAACTACAAAATCTCTTATATTTGTTTTTTATTTCTATTTACTCAATTAGATAATCAACTTATCGTGATAATTTAATAAAAAGTACCTTGATACAATTTGTTTCATCATAATTATGGCTAAATATATTGATGAAATACTTGTTGAACTGAATTACTAGAAGGAGAACCTTGCTCACTTCTGGTAATACTCAATATTGTAGAAGCTTTTACTGCACTCTTTTTTACCCCTCTTTCCCTTTTCGATAAGGTATTACTGATTTTAATAATTTTTATTCAACACAAGTCTCTACATTACCTGTGCTCTCGATTGAGTTTCCCTCCGCTCAGATTGATAGCAAATCTAAGGATGACTTTTAATGGCTTTCCTTCAATGAGTTACTACATTCATATATGGCTGAGAAGACCAGTTATAACACAGAATAACAAAAGAAATATCAGAATAAATAGCAATGAATTGAATTTACTTAATATTTTATTATCCGATACAACACTTACTGAAATGAACTCTATTTGTGCATTTATTACTCTAGCAAGTTCATTCATACCTTTTGAAATAAATTACCTTGATCAGCACTGTTTATTATTATTATTTATTTGATCGAAATTTTATGAAAGTTTGGAGTATTTTGACACAAATTAATGCAATTTAGTCATAACTTACGTAATTCAAAGCATTTTAATCAGTTTTGTTAAATAAATACAAACAAAATTAGAAAATTAAAACTTTGAATACTATAGAGAATGGAAGGAATGGTTAATGAGAGAGAAATACGGGTTTATTACCGCAAACCAATTGATTATAATTACTCTATTGCTATGAATTATCCAAATTAAGTCATTTGGATTCCATTCATAAATAAATATTATGTGAATAGCGAACGGAATTCAAACATAATTTCAATAATTTTTCAATTTATGAATGATTAGGAAGAAAATAAAAGTCGAAGAATAAGAAACGTTAGAAAATAATTAAATATAATACCAATTAAAGAATATAATGGCTTTTGTTATAATAACTGTTTTCTTAATAACACTTTCATTAATATTTTGGCCATTCATTTGGCTTTTGGGCCAATGAATAGCATTACTGTTCACAAGACTTGGGTTTTATTTCTGCTTTTATTTATTCATTTTCTGCTTATTCTTTCCGTTGAGATAATATTTATTCAGTTCTTCTAATTTTGTTGTTTTGCTGCAAATACACCAAAATTCGTGTTTTGCAACAAAAAGTGTTAGACGTGTTGGCGGTGAAGAAGGATAAGTTATATAATCTTTTTGTTTGTGCCAACCATTAATGTGGGAGTCTATACATTAGACTCCAATTTATCATTTAATATATTGCCAGTATTGCCATCAGTTAACCATTGATTTGATTCTAGTTCTTCACTTGACACTGGGCTCACGCTATGATCTATCACTGACTATCACACAAATACCTCCAACACAACCATTATATCACTGGTTATCCCATAATTACACTTCATATGACTTAACCGTATCAACATTTCATACGATATTTACATTACTAAATATATGGTTATGGAAAGCCTTCTCAATCTGTCCCTTCAGTTCATCCAAACAAAAACAAATGCATTTAATGAGAAAAGCTAATCAACAGTTAATCACTTGAATTATGGCTTTGATTAACCAAAACTCATTGAATTTGAGTGCAATACAGGAACTGTCGACAAACCAATTCTTATTGTAATTAATTTGTTAATTTTGAGAGCTTTTAAATTGATTGAACCCCAAAATAATGAATTTTCAATGTTTGCATAACTCTGTTAGTCATTAAATGTTTGATTCAATGGTTGATGTCATAAAAAATATATAATTAATGAAGTGTTTCCTCTTTTATTAGTTTTTTAAGAGTAAAAAAGTTTGTTTTGTTTTGAATTATTGTTATGTTAAAATTATTTTCATATTTTGGGTAATAAAAGACATAACAATTAATTTAGTCCATTAACTGTTATGATGTTTTGACCAATTTTGGCAGTTTATGGGAAATTGTGGCAAATGATTCATCAGAACAAAACCACTTTTGAGTTATTGAATTACAATAAGTTAACAATTAGTCGAATAAATTAATAGAAATAAATGGTTTCAATGCTTTTCAACGAACAGTTGTATTAATTTTAAATTAATTTTTTCATCGCTTTTAATGATTATTTTCTGTCACAAGAGTTCACAACTCATAAGAGTTTATAAATTTTTAATGATTTTTGTGTTGAAGTTTATTTGAAAAATTTATGGCTAATTACTTTTTATTGCAAATATTATTACAGAGAACTAAACTTATGATTAACTTTATTTCAAATTGCTCAACCTGGCTAATCCCATTCTCATTTATATAACACATTCCACCAAAATTGAACTAGTTACTCCACAATTAATCTTAATTTACGAATTCATGAGTTTTGAAATTTATGTGAAAACATGTGATTCTGTATAACCAAAATTCAATTTATAGATTGAGTTATTATTTTTATTTATTATAGTCTCTAAGCTTATAATTATATACCATTTTTGCCAAGATTATTAATTTCATCGACGAATAACTGATTATCATTCGTATAATAATTATTTAAATGAGTATTTTTTGCTCAAAAACTAGCGATAAGTTGAAAATTTAGTTTAAATTTTGTTTTATATTCGCAGAATTTATTTGAAAGTTTCAATTATTCTGAATATAATAGCGAAGCAATGAATTGAAAATTATAAGCTTTGAGTCCAAAATACATCTTAATTCAGATGAAAATATAATTATTTGCGAAACTGATCACATCTATATTCAAAGAGTGTATTTCAAACACTTTTTGTGTCCACTCTTTTCTGATGGCATATAAATCGTGTAAAAGTTATTACTTTAATCGCTATAATTCTATATTTTATTTGAAAAAATTATCGTTAATTTCATGTGTGGGTGGCTTTGGAATCTCTACCAATATTTCATCTTTATAAATGTTTCATTTTCTTAAACTTCCATTGCTCTCTCTCTCTCCCCTCCCTTCCTTCCTCTCTCCCTCTCCCTCTCCTCTCCATCTCTCCAATGGTTTTGATAACAATTTTGTTAAATATTTGGCGAAAGGAGCGAAGGAATGACACGATATGTCGATTGCCAGTCATATGTCTTTGATTGCCAGTTAATGACGGGTTTGCTTTTGATGATGTGTTTGTGGCACTTATTTAATGGTAAACTTAGACATTCCTCAACATTCCATTGTTGCCAATGATTGCAAATATCATCACATTTTGTGGCACACAAATTATTTTGAGTGAACGCGCGCCGGCACTTACACTACGGGAGGTCTGGCCTATTGTGCTCTTTAACCGGACTTTAGTATAGAAATTGAGAGGCAGTGAAACAAAATGATGACTTCGTTTCGTTGAATTGACTAAAAAACTCAAAATAAATAACTACCAGAAAATGCTGACCACTATTGCCATATCTGCATAGATTGTCACTGTGTGGGTGGTTGTGATGAACCTGTGCTCTCTATTCAAGGTTTATTGTCGACGCACTCCATATATTATTAAACAAAACATTATTTTGTTGGTCTCATCAATACTATAGTAATTCAGTCTATAATACCATAAATTAGACATTCCTTCAAAGATTGAATCTTCTCTTCAATTCTTAACTGAAATCTCTTGAATCGAGTTTTTAAACATTCAAAACATTCATCGAAAGTAAGATAAAAAAGAATAATAAAGATTTCAGAAAAGTTATGTTAAGTTTGTATTACAGACAGTATTATAATCTCAATACGAATTGGAGATTATAATAGAAGAAACGTTTAGTTAAGTCATCCGAACACTATTTGAATGAATCTTTTAGTTATGCACACCATTAGAGCGCCGGGTATTACATATATAAGTTGAAAGATCGGCTGTCAAATGGAAAGCATTTTTTTGGCGATCCGATGTAACATATGACGGAGTGTTTGACTGAGTCTTTACAGTTACCTCTCTTTAAAATATGAGATACTTTTGAAGAGGATTTACGAAAGAGACGCAAAAATTATCTTAAGATTACTTTTCTAAACGATTACTTTAATGTCAAATATCATCGAATTACAGGTTTTCAGTGAAATTTTTCTTTAAAAGAGAGACCAAATTCTAAGTCTCTATCGTTTCATAATTCATGAAATTTTAATGAATTAATGCATTGACAGAACTGTTGGCTTAAAATTGTCTAATCGTGTGGTCGATCGGTTCGATGCAGCGCTACCTCAAGTCAATTGACACGTCTTTTAAAAGATCGTATCAGACATTTGTTATTCAATCACTACAAGTAGTGCAGACAAAAGTGAAAAATAACGCTCGAGGGTCACTTTGAGTCGAGTGCTCTTATAATTGTTCTTATTGTCTGACCCTATGGGTCGACGAACTAACAAATAGGGATTAGTTGGGAGAGAGAGAGAGAGAGAGAGAGAGAGAGAGAGAGGGA
>JAQIWF010000072.1:0-31468 GCA_034694965.1 Ceratozetes gracilis
AATTTAATCCGTTTAAGTTGGTCACTCTTGTTTACTTTGGTTGTTAGGTGGGTTTCTAGGTGGGTTGGCCATGTATACTCTATACTAACGATAATCTTAAGTTAAGTTAAGATCCTTAACAGTTTCAAAACAAGCGATTCCACAAACATTAGGAAATAATGTCTTATTTCACTCCACTCTGTGTTCACCACATTTCAGATAAGAATAAAAGGTTTGAAAAATATTTTTGATATAAAAATCAATTTTTGTTTGAAAAATGACAAATAAAGGTATAAATTAAAGGGAATTAAGAGAAGTCTATTCCCTATTGGATGCACTCATCTCTCCATAAAACCCCAAAACAAACGATTTTTGTGCAAACGTTTTGTGAATTTATTGAAAATTTAAATTTATTCAGAAATTCAAATGAGAGTGAATTAGAAATTCAAATTTGAGTCTTACAGCACAGCCTCATTTTTTGTTATACTTATCAAACAAAGTGATTGAATCACACAAACCATTGAGAAACAGCGTCAACGATAGTAAACAGCTTTCGATATTCAAAATACAAACTCCATTGCAATCCATTAAAATGTTGTGATCTATCGGTGAGTGAATCAAATGATGGAAACAACTTTGAGAGCCATTGATTGAAATGTTTCGGATTATTGTGACATAACATCGTTGTATCCGAGCAAAGATTGATGAAAAAGTTGCCAAAATATAGTTTATATGAGTGGAGGCACTGAACCGGCGTCTAATTGAGACATTAAGCAAACATTTATTGCCTCTGAGAAATAATCAATGGTAAAATTCGATCTCAAATTGTGCTGATCAACTGCTTCAAGAACAAACATTGCTCTACCCTATCCATTCTCATTTATTGATCCCAATGTATGTGAACTTTGAATTAGTTAAAACAAAAGTTTCACCTAGCCTCAGTGTCTATTACTAAGAGAGCAACATTTATTTGAACTCGCTCCTTTTCATTTGAGTTGAGTAAATTGATTCGACTGTGAGTATGAGGAAATCTGCTTCGCCAGAATTGGCCGTCTTGTGTGCCATTCCCTATGCCTTTCCCTTAGAACAGCCTTTAGTGCGGAGTCATATCAACACAAGTCGTGCACAACTGAACGCAATGTCTCTCTGTTTTGGTGGAAATGAACACAAATTTGTTTTGCTTTTGATTCTGTGATTCTTTATTTACAATAACTAATAAGTAATAATTGATTCCAATCTAATCAGTGATTTATGGATTGACTTCTCCGACCTCTGCAACACTGTTCTCAATAAATGGGTTCGACTGATGACAGGGAAAGGAATGAGTGGTAAATAAAAATTGTGCTCAAATCCAATAATATTCTCTTCGATATAAGTTATTCGAGCGGTCAGTCAGTGAGAGATCAGAACTGACACCTGAACAGTGTAACTCTCGCATTAATATTAAAGAAGCTAGGCAACATGGCCTAGACCTCGTCTAATTTGGTGTATTTGCACTGAGAATATTCGACTTTTAGATAAATTAGTTTTTTGAAGTCAAACTCAAGTACTTTATATTTCGTTTTGAAATTGATGTCAACTCTCTATTCAACGTTTCTCTCGAGTAATATATCTTTTCAGGCAATCGTTGAGAGGATATAAAGAGTGATTTCGGCCGTCAAATGATATTTTTCTAACACAACAAACACCGAGTGTTACGACTTTTCTTCTTTTTTGCAAAAAATGGATTCTTTTCACTCTTCTTCAGGTAAGAAGACTTGCTTTACGTCTTTCCCTTAACAAGACTTAAATAATGAATATTTAAAATAATAGCCGCAATTGATTTAAATGGGTTTCCTTCTAAACTTGAATTGTAACTAAAATTAGGGAAATGCTGTGCAAATGTGTTCATCAATAATGCAATAGTTTGTGCGAAGAATAACTTATTCCGTTCTTAATGCGGTTCATTAAATCGGGCACTGAATAAATAAAATTTATTAATTTCAGCCCAAATATTGAGAGTACGAGTTCTTAATATTAGCAGTGATTATATTAAAACAATATTAATGAGTTCTTTCATCCCTTTCCTATTCAACACTTTGAGTGAAGAATCCATAGAACAGAATAATTAAGATATTATTAATAGAGTTGAAGTGAATTCAGTGACAAAATTGTGATTTTAATATAAATTGGATTCCTTTTTATGGAACAAATTTTTTTCATAACTAAAGCCAACAAATCTCTTGAGTCGGACATACAAACAAGTAATCGACGCCAAAGAATATATAGTATACTATGTTATTCCCTGAGCGGTACCTCTTCTCTGTATTATATTTGTTTTGTGTTATATTAAAAAAAATATCGTATTTTAGCCCAAAGTGTAGGAATCATCCGAAATGTAATTCTTAAATAAATAAATAAATAAATTGTTGAAAGAAATGGGAAGGAGTCGATCACCCATTCCTTCTTTACACATGTTTATTAAATATTAAAATTATTTTGATTTTAACACCGAAATAACTATTCTTTTGGTGGAAACCAAACATTAGATTTAGAGGAAATCATGAGTTTTTTATGAGCCCTTTCCAAATGCTAAGACTTAGTCAAGTGATGACTAAAGAGATACCATCTATTTGTCGGCCAAATAAATGTTTTGCCAATCGATATATCAAATGAATGAGAGTTCCAACAGAAGGAACTGTGATCTGAATACAGAGCTAATATCGTTGAGGAGGAGAGCCATCGCTTTTGGGCCAACAATTTCATAGTCTTATAAGAGAGCGAAAGCTTTGAAAATAATGTTTTCGCGTTCACTGAAAACATGTTCGCAAAAACACATTCTTTTGCATAAAAACTATTTTAAATTTAATATTCATATAATGTATGTAATGCTCTAAAATTGATTACTTTCTCAGTAATATCTTTTTGATTCATTTAAAATTCTGAACACAATTCAAATCAATTAATTTCTTTTGAAATCTGTGCTCCAGTCGTACGCTTTCCCAACAATGTTATGAAAAATGAAATTCTTATTCAATTGAATTAAAGCTTCAAATTGGGTAAAGAATTTGATTCAATGAAAGTTTAATATTTCTAAAGCAGAAGAAAAACTTTTAAATAATATTGATTCCACACAATTTCCATTACCAAGGTATGTTCACATCTTATTTCGTTTCACTAAAATGATAAGGTTTAGAAAAAAAGGTATAAAAAGGATTCCTGAGTTAATACAGAGATTAATATAAATTGGTTTAATTAGTTGTCAATTCATGCCTTGAATTGATTAAAAATTTAGAGATGAAGATAAAGAGAGATTACTTTCCTGTTCACAGGTAGGGTTGTCTTAATGGTCGGCTTATTTTTGATTTGATGCTCTGATAAAATTAGTTGTCAAATATGTAATCATTCACTTGAAAAATAGTGTATTTCCCACTACTTTCTGACAGATTGGGTCGAGTTCTTCATAATATTGACTGAAAATAGTTATGAGAAATATGTAAACATTGAAATTCACGTCAAATTTTTATTCGATTTCGAGTTTGAATTTATTTATTTTGATTTCATTTCGTAATATTCTAGGCATAAATATGACTGAGGCTATGAACTGGGTCAAATTTTACATAACATTCTGTGTGCAGAACTGAATTTAAACTCAAATTTTAAGAATTTTTGAAATCTTATCTCATATTTATGTAAATCAGATGATCTGATCGATGAAAGGCTTGAAATGAGCAAATCTTACTTAAGTGGATCTTGTTAACTTATTTCAGTATATTCTGTCTCAGATCAGATTCTTGATGCAAATCAGATGATATTTAAAAACTTAGAAACTTTTGCATTTGATGCTCGCATTAAAAAAAATTGGTTAATATTTTTAGAACCCTTATATTTACCAAGGACTCTGATTTGCATATTACTTAATGGGATTTTCATATTAATTCTCACTGATTAAGTAAAATGATTCCGGCATTCAGGGCTCTTTATGTTTACTTTTAGGTGAATTCACTCTTAAGCAACTCCATACTTGATATTTTCTTTGTCAAATAAAAACAAGTTAATTAAACTTCCCCTCACAGTACAGAATTGTATTGTAATATCAGAACAAAAACTGCGATATTAGGGAAAAAGTTACGGCCATTCTCTAAGTTATGAATAGGTTTGAAGCCTTCATGCAATGCTAGGGAATATAAATTTGAAAATTTGATTAAATTGATAATTGAATATGTAATTTACGTGATGAGCTTGCATTATGGCAGTTTTGTAACACCCCCTACAATTCTGTGACCTCCCATCCATTTGAATTGCACTGAAAAGTTATGGAAGTCTACTCTCATATACTTTATGTTAAATTGTAATGCATTTCCAAATATTCTGTCCTCCCATCAGGGGTTCACACAAATGAAAGCACACTATAATGAGAAATACATTGATAACGAAATTAATGTCTTGGATATCATGAGACAAAACTTATGGATTGACACAACCAATCAATTTATACGTTTTTTCCTATTGTATAATATTAGGAGAAATAGCATTAAATTCCGATAAAATTCTTGTTTTTGTCATGAATTCAAAAAATTTTGTTCAAAGCATTTATATTAAATGATTGATTTGTTTGGCGTTAAATAAATTCTTTATATTTTTCTTTAGTTATTAATTTTCATTCACACAAAGAATAGCAAGAATTGTATGAATAAAGTATTAGATATTATTTATATTCAGTTTTCCATTCAATGTTAGACTAATATTTTCAATTAGACTCTTGAAAAGACATCAATTGCCAGACATGAGTCCAATGCAATAGAGAGAGAAATAATTTTATTTTTTGAGCCAAAATATGAGACTTCTCTTCCATTAGAGAAGAATTGGTGCAAACCATTAGTCAACTGAATGGCATTTTTGCTATGAAATCGATAAACCAATTTGAAGGCAATAATGCAAATACAGAATCCAAGTAGAAATATATGGACCGAAAACGAAATTAAAATCATTGCTAAGTCTCAAAAAGAGTATCTTCTGGTGTATTACTTCACCATTTCTTTCACAAACAAATAATAGGTTTATTTTAAGACATATAAACTCAGTTATAGGAAGACTCGATGCGAGAGAAGCCGATCCAAAATTGAATCGTCAATAAATGCCAATCGATTGTCTCAAAACTTGGAAGCCTTCAGTTTTTTGACGACTTCAACATTTTAACTCAAAATTGACTGAAAGGCAGATTCTAATGCAGAGAATCAATTACTAGAGTCTCCTCCTCATCATTAATATGAGAGGTGACAAACCCATTCAATTCATACAATATTGACCACAACTAATGATTCAGTGCACAAGACTGACAGAGTGCCTGTCATAGGAGTCCTGCCCTCTATTTATTCTCTTGTATTTAATCGAATTTCTTGACACTGGAATCAGTGGACGAAAAATACTGACATTAGAAGAAATTTTATAAAAAGCCGGATGTCTTTCGATAGTCGGCCATTAATTTTGAAGGCATATCACAAATGCCCTTAAATTGTATGTGATTTGTATCCGAAACACGTATCCAAGCCTTGAATAAAGACATCCGCTTTTCATTGTCAGACCCATTGCCTAAACGAGAAGACAATGGATTTATTGTTAAATAGGTTTTAAATTTATGACAAATTAAATTGTTTTGAATTTTGATGCAAACCATAGCTTCTAATCTCAAGACGACAAATGTGTTAAACACAGTCCTCTGACTTTAATTATTTGTTCACAACTTTTGTTTCAATTGATTGGGAACTTTGCCAATCAGTTAATTGGATTGAGTGCTCAACTCTAATAGACTCGGCTATCACTCTGTCCTTATTAATGGTATAAAGAACTCCATCATTAGGTGTGCCTTTAATTTCGCATTATTTATATGGAGTGATGTGAGGGACGACTCTAATAATCAGAGACAGTTTTGTCTGGCATTTGGTTTGTTTGCTGCCAATCCTTTGGCAAAGGTATCAATGCTTTGCACAAAACCACTCTTCCTATTATTCCATTCCCAGAGATGGCTTGTTATTTGGCAGAAGGCCTTCTTATCTATAAATATGAACATTTTATATGTCTTTTGATATAAGAGTAGAGGACTGGTATTATTTCGCTTTTATCTCTGATTACTCCCTTTTGTCGTTAGGGACGCAATACTTTTTCAATTCGTATAAATAAGGCTTTGATTTCCTAAAGTAAATGAAAATAACAATAATAATGACATTACTTATACTTATGGACAATAAACACAATAAATATATTAAACAAAATGAACCCCTAATTGCTTAACAAGTTTCGTTTGCTTTTACTTATTCTAGGTTTCGCCAAGGTGATGCAGATTAACCCAAACACCTTTCCCTATCTTTGAAAGTTTTGAAACCCCTATAAGTTAGCATTGCATCTAAATGTATTTATTTGCTGGAGGATTTTTGCAATAATCTATTTATCTGATTTCTTCTCTAAGATGATATAACTTATCACTGATTTATTCTTATTGTGGATAAAATCAATTGTTTATTTAACGAATTGCAAATAATTGCCAAGTGATTTTTTAATGGATTTATTGAATATCGAAATGTTAGCTATTGTAGCATGTTAGATATTCATGTAACACAATGAATGCGATTTAAATACCAACACTGAAAGCATTACTTTTTGCACAATATTTGCACGAAGTCTGAAATATTTTTTGCAGATTATATTTAGAAGAAAATAGTTATGAAAATATGATAATTATATTCTTGGCATTTGAGATATGAATATATGGTTTCTATGCATTTAATTGAATTGTGTGTTTAATAGTCGACTGATTTCAGTGGGTTTTAGGTAAGAAATATGTTTTAATTAGATTAAAATTGATAACAAAACTAACACATAAGATGTAAGAGCGTTACAGTTGAGTGGAGAGACTGCGCTCCAAAACAATTCCCAAATCAATTTATAAGAGCTCTCATGCATTGGGCGCTCGGATTCTCACTTAAATTCAGGAATATATTCTTAGACCTCTTGTGCAGCAAAAAGTAATTCCATTCGAGTTTAAAATGACATACATTTCGCTATTTTTTAATCTTAACGTATTGTCTGATGTAATGCATTCTCAATACCCCCGAAAGTCGAACACTTTGTGAGCAACTGATGTAAGTCTAATACATTTTTCACTTTTGCAAACTTATGGCAAATAATTTATGATTACAACCGTATTCTGGGCTCAAATAATGACAGGAATTTCAATATTGTTCTGAAAGGATGTTAGCTTTCATTTAAAACAGATGCCGAATGAGTCGATTGTTTGCCAGAACAGACAGAAAGGGCTCACATTCATGAATACACACTACGAGTCGAAATTGAATTTGCAATTTAATTGATATAATTAATTCCTCGATGAATAGACCGCTTTTTAAGTGCTCACTATTTTAATCAGACTAGTTTTGCAAAATCAATAATAAGATTGCACAATGCGCCGGGCACATTTCCATTGTTGCAAGTTTGTATTTCACAATGTGTGTATATGATCGAGATGAATCAGAGATGATATAGTGATTTATCACAAAGTCCTCAACAATAGTGGAAGTGAGGGATCAAACCGTGACTGTCTTTATAATCACTACCAAAGCGTTGAATCACTTCCTCCACATATGTGTCCCAAAAGATTTTACTTTTAATTCTTTATTCTTGTCATTTGTTCCCAACTTTTATACTTATAGTTAAGTAAAGATTAATTAAAAGTCATCGCAAATGTGACTTATGGCGAAAAATCCTTTAAAAATTGTTGTCTTATATTCTTTGGCACAGAGTCTGAGCTCATGTGTTGAGAGCTCTTGTGCTGAGATTCGTGTCTTTTATCGACAAAAGACGATTTCGGTGTTTAGTTTTGCTTTTATTCCTCAAAATAATCCCTAAATTTTTTGGATCGTCTAATAAATCGTTTCTTTAAGAACTATAAAATAATAACCCATTTATGAGAATTGGATTTTTCCAAAATTCATGAAATATTTACTCGATTAGATTGTAATACTTCTACACTTGAGATAATTGCATTTTTAAATTTCATCGATTCGTTAAAAGTTTGTTAATGGCTTTCTGAGTATTCCAACTAAACGATAAGGAAGCACTTAAATGACCAAGTGCCTCGATCTGCCTCAATCATATAAATTCAGAATTTCAATCTCGAGTTTTCTGTAAATTTGTTTCTTATTGAACTTTGCGATGAAAACCGGAATATTTGAAAACTATTTATTTCAATGGAATGTTTTGCATTGAGAACCCCCTGAGAATCCCTTAGCGATAATTGACGAGTGAATTTGTGCAATCAATAGTTTACTGGAGTATTTGCAAAGCTTTAGGCACTGATATGAGTCTTGAAATGTTGAACTTTTCCGACATATTCTTTGAGTTTTAAATCCAATTTTGAATAAGAGTTGTTACAATACAAGGCCCTTAAATCCACTCCTTTTGAATTCCACGATCAAAAGAGTGATGGAAATGAATGGCTAAAAATTGAATGAGTTTTCATATTTAAAAGATGCTTTTATTTGTGTCTTTCAGCTTTAAATTAAAAGAATTTTATGTTTTTCTCTAATAATAACATAATTATTGAAAGTGCTCTCAACTCTATCTCATATACAACTCAATTATAAGGATTGTTTTGATTGCCTAAACATCAAAGGATTGAAAAGAAGTGTTCACCGAATTTATCCCTCGAATCATTTGACTCTACAATCAATGAAAACAAATTTTTCTGAAAATCTAATTATGTTTTCGAATAGTTTTCATCAATTCATGACTTTTGGTAAATGGTTTGAAATAACTGACATTTAGCTGAAAAACACTTTATTCACGAGTATCTTAAAAGAGTGCGATTTGTTTAAAAGACTAAATTTGAATTATCTTGAGTTGAATCTCTAATAGCCAAGTGGTGGGGATCGCCATCACTTCACTACAACGAAACTTAAGTTCCTTTAAGCGGAGACAAGAATACTGACATGAATTGAAGTTTACATACATTACAATATTTACAATACTTAATGATATAACCAAGAAGTCTCCAATTCTACCAATTCTCTTTATAATATGTCAATAAAAATGATCCTGTAAACATTTTAATTAATTAAAATAAAAGTCTTCAAAATCTAATTATTATCTTGTATCCAGTCAATTAATACCATGAGCTTGGTCACACTGATGGTTTTTTTCTTAAAGCCATCATTATACAACATAGTAGGCTGTGCTATATCAAGGGATTTTATAAATTTTGAGTGTGGAAAGAGCAGTGGGTTATTGAGCCCTTGGCTATGAGAAGTTAGAATTAATTTGATTTATATGAACAATGATTTCCAACACTATTCCAATCAAACTCTAAACATAACAAAAACATGTTTTAAAGAGCGCTCAGAAGAAGAGGAGATAAATCAATGAAGTGAGTGATGCACTCGAATATAGTTTTGCCATATATTGAGCCCTGCATTTGCATTCTGACAGAAACACACACTTCATAACTCCTTTCCCTTCGAACTGGTTTTTAAAAAATTGATTGAATTTCACACCATTTGAATAAAATTGTTGAACACATATTCAATGTATCGATCGATAGAAAAATGTGATATATTATTATTTATATCCTGTGCTGAGTAGCACTCGATTGCATTTTCTACAAGACTAGCTTGTGCTTAGTGCTTACCATGCAAGAGCCTCTCCTGAGCACTTCTTCCTGCATTGATAGTCAATTAGATTCAGTGAAAACATATCATTAAATTTGAATCAAACTTTTCAATTTGCAGTACATTTAATTTGGAAATATATCGAAACTTTTGATTAAATTACATTATCTGGCAATTAAAATTATCTTAATTATTTAAATCTCACAGTTAAAGCATGCAATTTATTCATTAGTTTATTGGAATTAATCTAAACCTTTAATAAAGTACTGAAGACTCAAATGAATACAAATTAAAAATTATACTCTTATTTGGCATTTCGTTCGCTGTGTTAACGATGTTTTCGATGAGATTTTACTAAAATATTTGAATAATTGATTAAATTTCACGAATTCAATAGTTTAATGAATGTATTTAATCTTGATCCATCATAAATTCAGATTTCAATTTTATATTTTAGCTAGAATATTAGCTAGTATATTATTTATATTATTAATATACTAGTATTATAAAGGTTTATCAAAACATGTTTTGAAATTTGATGGATTATATTCTGGAATTTGTGAAAAATATGCTTAAATTAATTTAAAGAGTGAACATAATGGCAAGTTCATTATTTTTGAACCAATTTTTCAGTTTCTAATTACTGAGTTTTAAAAACTTTATTTTAACCAGAACAATTATCCTATACTAACGGATATTGACAATAAAATGCAGAAAATTGATGAGAGTATTAGGAGCTCCAGTTTTCCTCCATTTTATAGCAATTTTGGCATTTTTAGACTTTTTAAGGTAGTTTAGAGGTAAAGTTGTAAATTAGCATACTCATACTCATACACGATGTTCACACATAGCAATTTTGCGTAGGACTCGATTTGATGGTCTGTAAAATAGATGCTCTAATTATTATCCAAATCTCATCCATGAATAAATTCAAATATTAGTTATTCCTGAATATTCTTCAAGCTTATTTATATGTCCAGGAGTGCTTTGTAGCAAAGCTAGAATACATTACTATTGTTAAAATGGTAAAGAAATGCATTGGATTTGGCAAAGAGATAAGGAAAGTGAAAGGAAAATAAAGAAATATAGCATGGTTGCTTTTAGGCAATCCTTTTCATTCTCACTCTTCTATTGAATTACTATTCTTTTCTACAAAAGCAATGTTTAAAATTAGTCATTAAATGAAAATAGTTTTCATCTCTTAATCCAAAGCCTTTGTTTGCCAACAATTTTAATAATTCATTAAAAATGTATAAATTATATGAAATGCGTGTTATTTAAGTAATATTTCATTTGTGTGTTATATATGTATAATCAGTGAATTCATCGCATACTTGGCATAAAAATAGGTGAAAGGCTTTTCTGCATTTCAAAAACGTTTGAATGTGACTGAAGTACAATTCAATTGTAAATAGAGTTGTAATACAATTATTTTTTTTGGTATATTTTATACATAAAGGGAAACATTTTCTTTTACTCTTGCATACATTGAAATAGCAAGGGCATTTAACTTGATAGGATTTGTGCAACTGAGACGCAAAATATATTATGTATTAAATAAACTCTAAATTATTATTAATGACTGAATCGTCGGCTCATTCATCAAAATTTATATATGAGTTGAAAGTAATAACACAAACAATATTTAACCAAAATTGCAATCAAATCATAACTAATCGCAAAAGTTGTTTCATATTCACTATGTTTAGGAAAATGGATTGAATGATGAGATTATGTCACTACCAATAAGTGATAAATAAGTAGATGAAAGCACTGCTCATTAAATGAATGAGTAGTAAAACTATCAATATTTTGGGCCAAACCTCTTCCACTGCATTAAACATGAAATCCGGTAAATATTTAGCATAAAAATGTGGAAAAATGATGACATCAACTGATTAATGTTTGGCTACAAAAAAAGACAATATTTTATAATAAATTTTAATGTCTTATCCCTTCTCTAAAAGCATTTGAGAAAAAACAAACAAAAGGGAAAACAAGAGTTTCTTTGTCTTAAATGACAGCATTATTAAGAGACCAAAAACAAAGTCGCGTTTCTTTGTATTACTTTGTTTTTTAGGAGTGATTTGTTTGCGTTTTTTGTCACTTTTCTTTTCCCTCGTATCGATTGTCTATGAATGCATTCTCCATAATATGCCATATTTGTGGTCAAACTGAATGAATATATATAAGAATATTTGGGGAATATTTTATTTAAACATATTTTCAAATTTTCACCAAAAATGCCGATAAAAGAGGTGTTGAATAAAGAAATGCTTTTGGTTTCACTCTTTCTATATGTGAAGGGTTTGAATGACTGAATAAATAAACGAATTATTTAACAGTTTTCGCTCAGTTTTCGCTCAATTTTCTCTCACTACTTCCCACCGGAGTTTGGTTTGACTCAGAGACTACCAGTGCTATGATTGCGACTACTTTTCTAAGACAATACTAACGCCAATATATTGAAGACAATAACGATTTTATTTTTAGACTTTCAAATGAAAAGGTTCTCATTTTACAGAATTAATAATTCATTGCTAAGCGATTCCTATGTGAGGAAAGCCTTATATCGCCAAAAATAATATGTACTTTCAATGTAAAATGATTGTCAGTTTGGGTGTGGAGTTATCTGACATCGAACTGATAGCCTTTCCCATTGAATAATATTGTTATGAATTTTTGATAACCTATTTCTCAGTCTCTCATTGTATGAACTCTTTGTTGGACTCAAATAATAAGCAGGAAATTAAATTTCCAATATGATCCCGACCAAATGAGATTTGCACAAATTCAATTATCTTGGTGAGCGAAGAGTAAACAAAATGCATTTCTTGCTTCCCGTTTATTTGATTCGTGATATCTTTTTATTTGACCATTTTTCAAAATCCTTGCAAACTTTGAATGATTTATCATCGTTTGAGTCGAATATTGAGAGCAGACATAAAACATATAAATTCAATATTATATCGTTGAGAAAAATCATCGCTTTATTACTAATTCAAAAACTATAATATCTGGGATTTCTTCAAATAAAGTCCACTTCTCTTTCAGTTTCAATCAATTTATTATTCATTTGTGACTTAATATAACTGAAGAAATAGTTTTGAGAAAACCGTTTTTGAAGTTCAGTCCCATAATAAGGACTGAAATATATGACAGAGAAATAACATAATTCTGTTCCTAATGTAGAAAACATAACGTTTTCTGTCATCAAAATTATTTATGTTTAGTCTGTTATGAAAAGCACTGAATGTATGCTCCGCTCAAACATTAAGTCATAATCTTTTTATATTTGTTTAAATCCTGGAGAAGGCATTTGCTCTCAATTTTTATATTTATTTTCAGAATAGGTATTAATGCCATTAAAGTCAATGAGAGTTTAAAATAGCGTTTCATTAATATTTAATGACTTAACTTGTCTTAAAAATGTTCAAGATTGCAATTCAGAATACAAATTGATCAAGCTCAATGTCTTAAGCAGTTTCATGCAAATTAAACTCAAAACTGCGAATCCATTAACGATAATAAGACTTAATTATAAATCAATAGTCGAGCGATAAACTCAAGTGAGAAAAATATTGATTCAAACATAAAGATTGCAAATATTTGCACATTCAGGTGATGAACCCATGTATGTCATGCCTTTCCAATTGCCACTTATGTCGAGCAATAAAAGCGCTAATAATTACATTTGCTCTGCATTTGAAAATGTTTAGTAACTTTGAATTTTCTTTTTAACACTTTGTCTATCCCTTAGGGAGCGAACAGTCGAAGAAAGAGTCGCTTTTAAGCAATAAAAGTAATTCAGTTGTTCTGATTGACGCCAGTTGTCAGGTATTTACCATCTGCTCACTGGATGTTCACATTTCCTCAATTAATGTCTACATCTGAAGGCAAATATCGCATATGAAGTGATAACCTATGACTCAGACGATGAAATGGTGAAGACTCGACGCGGAATACCATTCGGTGGTCTTCGCAATAAAAAAGGACATCCGATATATTCGCGCGAAGATATACGCGAGCAATACTGCATCACAAGGAAGGAATTGGATGTACTCGAGCACAGTTTGAGAGACTCATCAGCCGCTCGTTTGTTCGGTTGCCTTTCCACCAGTCATTTACCGGATAGTCATTGCAATAAAAGTTCATTCCTTTTGCTTTCGTGTGTCAACAAAAGGAAGAACTCGTCTGAAAACGACGATCAGTCAGAACGAGACAAACGGTTAGACAATAGTTTATAAAATGATAACACTTTTAATGACCCAAAAAATCTGCAAACATTTGGCTCCAGATTTGTGTATAAAATGATAATTAATTGATTTATCGAACCGTAATGTAACTAAAAACAGAGGAAAGGCATCATTTCGTAGTTGTATTGCACGGAAGTGTCATTTAGGGAACTAATGAACGCAAAGACAAAACAAAACGCTATGAAAGCCATCAGATTTCTCGTCCAATATATAGATTGCGAGCCCAGTATTGAAAGTAATCATAAGAATAAGAAAAAGTAATATATTTTTGTTTGTCATAGTTTTCAGCACTCAAACAGTCAAAACACATCTAACGTTAGTGAAGACGATGACAGCGATGGAGGCTTTAAACAGCACTCCATTAAGCCTTATCTTCAAAAACAATCGACTGATCAGAGATTTAATCATTTTTCTCACGAATTAAAAGATAATATTAATAGAAGTGAATATAGGGATGCCATCGTTCAACAGTATAGTCAGAATAGATCCCGAGCTAAAGTTAAGTTACATCAATCACATAGTTCTGGATCTCAAGACATTAATAGATCATCGATTAGAGCCAACATCTATACATCAAAAGTTAGTTTAAATCCTATTTTGATTTATTTCTCCTCAGAATAAATGCTTCTAAGATATGAATGTTATGTGTGGACAGGAAACTCCATACGACTCATCCACATCACACAGTGTCGACGAGTTAGTTGACTACACCAATGGACAGAAGTGGGGCTCACAGAGAAATACGAGAGCATCGGAACTATCATATGAAATGACGACCAAAAAACACGTGTCGTTTGATTCGGGAGATTCTAAAGTGAGACGAAGTCTGACGTGCAGTGCAGGCATTGTAGGCATTCACATGAATACATGCAATTCGCAGTACAACACACGCCAACAGAACAGCCAAAGTAATGCCAGTCCGCCATCTATTTCGCTCACATCGACGTCTTCCGCGAGAAGAGAAATGTCACCACCGGTTGCATCACAGGAACGACTTTTAGGTCAGATTTCTCTCTAAATAAATAGCGAATCAGATTAATAGAAAAGTTAAATCAAATATTATTTTTCCATATATTTGATTTCGTCTTCAATTATTTCGGGCTAACATTTCGCTCAAATAATCAGAGTCTCAAATATCCAGCAATAATATTCGAGCAACTTTTCAATGTTTTTATCATTTCTTATTATCTCAGATTTTTATCTCTTGTTTCCCAACTTAGTATTGATTTCTCGCAATTATTTGCAAACTTTTTGAATAAAAGTTTAATATCTAAACAAGAACTTATCTTTATATAAACATATCTGGCTCATTAAATAATAAATTTGACAATTGAAGTAATATTTCATTGGTAATTTGAAAAGTTTAAATAAATGAGCCGAAAAAATTGCCAGAATTGCAGACGATATAAGCAAATTAGACGATACACTATATTATGAATATTATGTGAATTGCATCCCTTTCCTCATCACTTGTATTGATTTCGGAGGAATCCACTCTCTATTCTGTATCAGAGCAGCATTTTTATCGATTTTTCCTCAAAATGTGTGTTTTCTTTCGATTTTTTCATTATTATTATTATTTTCATTAAAATCCTTTTCTTATCCATGAATTGAGTTTTTCATTGAGACCTTCAGATAATCTCCTGATAACTCATTTTCTTATTTCAATTCACTTTTATCTCAAAATCTGATGCTTTGATAAAATTGTGTTTTCTTTTGATTTCAACGAATCGATAACTCAATCAAAATGAAAATAATTTGTTTTGTATTTCAAAGGAACCAAATCGACTCAAATTGAGGCCAATCCTAAACAGCCGTCGGTATCTCCGTCCCTATCATATACGCCATCGGTGTCGACGCCGTGCCGTTTGGTTCGAAGAGTTATAATGAAGACCCAGGCCACTCAGACTGAGATTACTGGTCTGGTCAAGAGCCGATCGTCGCGTTCGATTCCAGCCTACCTCACACTATCACCAAGGGCAAACAACCAGCATATAGTTCAACGGCGAAGCTTTGACTTACGTGTGCCGACAACACCCATATCTCTTTGTGAATACCATCAGAGATTGATTCTTCGTGAGACGAATAGTTGGACGGACTCGGGTGAGGGACCCGCACTGCCATTAATTAAGTCACGTTCTGCGCACGGAATTATGATTAATGCAACAAATATTGACTTTAATGACGATGAAGTGATGCAGGTCTGCATCAGTAAAGATTATAATCAGATGAAGACATCAAAATCAGACCATAAGCTCAAAGCAATCCATGCCATTTGTGATAATAATATTGATGAGCCTTTCCTCCAGCCCTTAAAGCCAACCATTAAATCCTACTCTAATGATGAAGTTTTTATGCCTAAAAAGGATATTTCTGATGAAGGTTTGCCCACTAATTGATTACACTATTAATCCTCACATTTATTATTGAAATAATTGTCACATATTTTTCCAATCAATTTGTGGCAACGGTTTCGGTAATAAAAGGTCTCAAAATGTTATTCATTGAGTCTTATATCTTCAGATAATATATTGTGTGGAAGACTATTCAGACGCCATTCAGCCAAAGCAGACTTAGCAGCAGAACCATTAGGTGCTGTTCTCATTGCATCCCCTCCACCAGGGTTTGCAGATATAGAAGTGCCCATCGATTCAATTGTTGATGACTTGGCTGACAATAATATTAATGAGTTATCGCCCAAAAAGTCCAATTCCGAGTCTAGTCATGCAATGGTGACGGATGAAGGCAGTGACCTCATTTCATCCACCACTACTGACTTGGATGATCTTCAGTCCAGCACTAACACATCCAAAGTATTCAATTCTGCTTATCTTCAAACCATTGTATATCACAATAAATATTTGTCTTTAGGTTACGAACAGTTCTCCGACAGTCATTTCAGAGCTTAACGCCGACGTGCCCTTAACGCCACCCATTGGATCAGATCTGCCATCATTCGAGTTAAGCGAATTGGATAAAATCGATTCTCCTATTCTTCGATTGAAGAAGCAGATGATGGACGCACTTATGTCACCCGACAGCGAGTCCTCAAGTTTTCCAATCACATCATCGAACTCGAGCTCAGATATGAAAGAAAGTCAACCGACAGACCAAACTGACGACAATACGGGTCCAAAACTCACTTCAGAACCAAAATTTGAACCAAAAGGTGAAAGTACTTCGGCTGAAGAACTGCAAACCTCTCCAATAACTCCAAGTACTTCACCGCGAGCTTTGAGTTCTTCGAGAATTCTCCAAAGAAAATCTGATCCAACAATTGAAGACAAGATTGCGGACGACAATGAAAGTGTCAGTTTTGGTGATCTTTGAATATTAAGTTTATATTTCTTTATTTTATATTACAGATGACAGTGAGGTCTCTATCAGTTCCCTCTTTGAAAAGACCAACAAGTCTTCCATCAAAACGACTCTTTTTAAGAGCTGATGAGGCATATGATGCAGATCTTCGAAGATCTTCATCTTCATCGGATGCTTCGGTTCCACGTTCTCCACACTCACCCGAATCGATAGCATCGACACATTACAGCACAAACATCGAAGAAATGGATTCTGATTTACTAGATTTGACTCCAATTCAAGAGATATTATCTTCAGATCCGTCGACAACTATAGAGCCGACAACTATAGTCGAAAGCGTGTGCCCAACAAAACCGAAAGTTCCGCCAAAACCGAGCTTTTTATGTCCAGTGGACCAAATCAAACCTCACGTGATTGCAATCAAAGACACAGAAATGGATTTTGAAGCTATGGATGTAACTGAAAAGGAGTCACTTTCCGAGGATACAAAAACTAGTGTTGAGGAAGGTGTTGAAGAGTTCAAAAATCTGATCACTCAAAAACTTTTAGACATCAAATCTAAAATCATTGAAACAGATTCCGAACCTCTTGTCACTCATCCAGAAGAGGACGAGGATATTGTTGATGAAGAGGATGAGGCTATAAGTGATGAGCCATCGGGTGGAGCGTTGCCTCTCAGGCGATCACTTTCTGGAGAATTATCAACAGTTTCTGAAGTGTCTGAAGAAATCAGTGTTAATGGCGTTTATCCTCAGAAATCAATATCTTCGGCAGAAAAGGATTATCTGGAATCAGTGGGAAGAGAGTCGGGTGCGCCTATGCTTACACTCTCTGCAGATGGACTCTCTTCAGAAAATATTGCTATCCATTCCGGTGCTACATCTCCGAGTCTGGCGGATAGCACTACTTCGGGTAGTTTTATGATTGACGCCAGTATTACTGAACCGACATCTATGGCCGAATCGGATAGAGTGACGGTAGGAAAGGCGGGAAGCTTACCATGTCTTCCAACACAAGGTGTTCCGAGCATTTCAAAAATGGCTTCTGAAGGAGGCATCAGAGGTTTGGAATCATCGGATGATATCACCAGACGTTTTCAATTTATTTTTCGTTCAGAAATGGCTCCAAAAGCGGAATTGAAATCCGCGGAAACGACTGAAGTGACAGAATTGGAACAGAATGAGTCCACAATCAACAATAATAGACGATATGAGCCAATAGTGGGACAGTTGATTGATTTGACGACTGAGAACTCTCAGGCGACGGAAAGAGATATAGAAAAGTCTGAATTTTCATTACAACACCAAAGTTCACAAGACTTCGATGAAGAGTCACTCTCTTTGGATGCACTCAATCATAGCTTATCACCAAAGGAGGGAACAATAGAAAAAGAAGAGCAACAAGAAAAAGACCCGATCCAAGAGAAAGAAGGGGAAGACAGCCAGGAATTGGCTCTCATACAAGAGTTGTCTACTTCCGAGAGCACAACGACTCAACAAATGTCTGATCGGAAGAAAGTGGAAATTTCTGCGGAAGGTTTGTCTGACATATATTCTAACAAAAGGTTATTTAACTTTGATTTCTCTCCAGAAGTTGTTTCACACAAAGAGAAAAGTGAGAAGAAATCAAAGAAGAGAATCAAAAGCAACTCTCATCAGAGGAATTCCTCGAGTGAGAGTCAGCCCCTTCTATCACAAGAAGAGTTTTATATAATGCAAAGGAGAGCCCGTTCTCTGAGCAGAAGTCCAGACAAAGCATTCAATAATGAGACAATGATAGCCCACCACCACCACCAGTCCTGTAGTCATCATCACTTCACATGCAGTGAATGTGGAGAGTCAGCCAATCAACAAACCGTTCCTACAATACTCAGGAGATCAAGATTGGAGAGGACAGGTAATGGCAACAATCAGTTCTCAATTATTTTTAAGTGTATTCTATTTTCACAGGTATTCCATATTTGTATCGCAAATCGATGACAATCGACGACATCTACTTTGACTCGGATGACGACGAGGAAGACGCGGGAGTCCACACTGACAGCTATCGATCCGCACTTTGGCTATATATCGGACGTAAAGAAGAGATGACTGTTTGGGGACACAGGAATCCATTGAATGGAAGTGAAGATCGATCTCTTCTAAGATCAGAATCAGACGAAAGTACACTTTCGGAAAGAGGGTTCAGAAAACACTACGAAGCAATCACTCACCGACTCATTCATAGGAAGGCATCCATCGAAATGTATAAACGAATATTGAACCGCACTTTCGGTAATTCTTGCCTTTATTTCGACATTAATTTTAATCGAAATTATTTTTTTAATTCAGTTATAGAAAAAGTTTTGACACTAATTAGAATTAATGGAGAGTTTGGGTTCAGAATACATGGCAGTCGACCCGTTGTAGTGTCCGCTATAGAAAAGGGTATTTTTCAATGTCTTTATTTGACATAAATTTCAATTTAATGTTTGAATTGAAGGAACGCCGGCAGAAGTGAATGGTTTAGAAGTTGGAGACATAATTGTGACGGTAAATGACACCAATGTTCTCGAGGCGTCGCACTCAGAAGTGGTCAAATTGGCGCACACGGGTCTGCACTCATATATTTGACAATTTCTTTGGGCTAATATCTATCAATGCTCTCATTTATTTCAATTTGAAGGGTCAGACACTTTGAAGTTGGAAGTGATCTGCACTTCTAAGCCGATGAAGAAGAGTCAGCCGCCTGTCGAACACGACATCCTTATGAATGGTTATCTCTCGCGACTAACAGATAAGTTAATCGACAGACAGAGAGAGGACATACCAACTCAAGGGACCAATAAATTATGGCGAAGGCGTTGGTTTGTGCTTAAGTCAGACTTTTGTCTTT
Organism: Ceratozetes gracilis; assembly: GCA_034694965.1. Classification (NCBI taxonomy): domain Eukaryota; kingdom Metazoa; phylum Arthropoda; class Arachnida; order Sarcoptiformes; family Ceratozetidae; genus Ceratozetes; species Ceratozetes gracilis. Next base: position 20,066 of record JAQIWF010000072.1, read on the forward strand.
ATTGGTATAAAAATCCTAAAGTAAGTCAAAAAAAATGAAGAGAAATAAAATGTATTGAAAATCGATATTCTTATGTGTAGTGCACAGAACCAGTGGGAGCCATCTCTCTTCATGGATACTGTGCCGGTGTCTCTCACGATCCCATTTATGGTCAATCATTTGTCTTTCGTTTAGTACGATATGCGACGCCACAGAAGTATTTTGCCGCCTCTGATGCCGAGACCGCCGGCCAGTGGGTCAACGCATTGAACCATTCGGCCACTCGTATTAATCAGGTAATGCATTCCCACCACAATAGACCCTTTCCTTCAATTATTCAATTAATTACATAATATATGACGAGAGCATCAATTTATTGGATGAGATTAAGTCTTTGGGTTGACATTAATTATTCAAATGATATGTTTGTATCACTTCTAGAGATAAACAATGTTTTGGCCAAAACTTTGCCAACACTTTAATTGATTGGCTTTTATTCTCAATTCAATTAATAGTAGACTTCTCTCAACTAAAACCTAGACTACAGATATGAGCTCTTTCTCTCTCCGTTCCCACTCTTCCTCTCCCTACGAGTGAAAGGAAATTTTTCAATAAATTTGAATATTTTTACAGAAGAAAAGATTCAATTGTTTAAGAAAAGAGTGAATAAGTTTAATATCTTTCGTCTAATATGTAATTTGACTCTTAGATCGATCCATACATCGACACAACTTTGCATAATATACACAAAAATCCACTTTCGTTCAAATACCTCGATTGTTATGGATATTTAGGAAAGTTCAGCAGAAGAAGGAAGGTTTGGAGACATCGATATTTCGTTCTGAAAGACGGCTGTCTTTACTTCTATAGCGACGCCAATTCAAACACAGCGTTAGGTATTGACATAAAATCGCAAACTTAGACAAAATGAGTGAAATAAAAGACTTTTTTACTTATTCTTCATTTTGTTTAAGAAATCGATATAATAGACAAAAATAGTTTTAATGTATTCAAACCATTTGCAGGTGTCTTCTATTTGCACGGCTATAAAGTGCAGCCCTGCTCTATGATCGGCAAAAAGCACACTTTCGAAGCCATTCCTCCCGATCCTAAGTTCAGACACATATGGCTCTTGTCTGACTCGGATGCTGACAAAAAGAGGTGACTTTTTCACATCTCTACACAATTTATCACTTATTCTTAATTATCTTCTTGTGTGGAACAGATGGTTAGCGGCGTTGGAGTATTCGATTGACAGATGGATTAGATTAAAATAGTGGCCAAAAGATGACATTTCTATTAGTAGTTATATTTTTAGACATAATTTGTAACAAATTGAGGCATATTTTCTATTAACTTAACAAATGACCAAAAAATTGTTTTTAACCGAAATGTTTGAGTGTTTTGTTTGCTTATCAATAGATTATCTAATAATTGATTGCAAAGTTGAATGACTCGCACAGGTCTATCATTTAGTTTGTCACAAAACTCAACAGATATGACCCCAGACTGGAAAGCCATTAAATTGATAGATCGTTGCAAAGAGACTGAGCAAAGATTCTGACCATTTATTGTTAATAATTAAGTATTTGATGACATTTTTGATATAAAAATACAATTTTTGATAAATACTTGAAATACATTTGAAAATTATATAATCGAAGGTTGAAGTGATTTGTGAATAATGTGTGAAAAATAGCTAAAAGTTAATAATTTGATTATTAAAACAACAAATTCATCGCAAATACTGACAATTCATTTGAAGTTGAGTTGTGTTTCATAAAATTTGATCACAACTTGTGGACACTTGAGGTTCGCCACCTTTGCCGGCACCAAATCGGCCGAATTAACACCTTTCCATTTGATGAGAAACATGAGTTCCCCCATACAGGCCGTAGCGCCACATATCTTCTCGGCCTCGAGGTTTCGGTCAAAGCCTTTCCGTTGTCGACATTCGCCGCCGGACTTCAACTCATTGTTCAGTTTCTCTTCAATTTGTTTGATATCATCCGATGATGTCTTAGCCTTCTTTGGTCTTCCATTGGTTCTCTTGTCCAACGAATTGCTCCGTCGTTTGGGACCTCTTTGTTGTCTGGTTTTGTCTCGAGTGATGTCTCTGAGAGGCATCTCTTTCACCACATTCTCTACCGAATGATTGGACTCGACGTCCGATTTTGTGTCAATACTGCCATTCGTTTCAGACTTTGATTCAGTGTTCGGTAGTCTCTCGAAGGCAGTGATCATATCGTTTGACTGTTTGTCTTCAGTCAAAGCCTCCTTCATTTCCCACGTGTTGTCAGTATCTGAGAAACCCTTCCATTTGACCAAATATTCAACCCTTCCATTCGGTTGAACCCTTTTGTCGAGTATCTTCTCGACCACAAAGTCTTCCTCTTCAGTCATTTTGGCACAAAACAGATGATAATTCAATTTTAATAACAAAGTTTTGTTGTGTTTATGTGTTTCCGTGAATTGTGACCAAAATTAGACTCAAATGATATAATACTTAATCGAAATACCATTGAATTTCATCTGTAAATAAGAGGGAAATACGGGTTAAATGGGTTAACAAACAATTGGATTAAATTACAATTAATTGATTGAGTGATGAAATGAATGAAACCAAAAGTCAAACAAATGAGTGAAACCCTTCTCATTGGCAGACGTTGTTTGCTATGACTTCACAGAGAAGTCATGTCATTATGGGTGGAGTCAATCCCAATGACGACACAATGACGTCAAACTCAGAGTCCGGTAGTGAATGAATAGATTCAGTGATTATTTTGAATCGCCCTCACCATAACCTTCTCATTGCACACCAGACCAGGCTTATCTCTTCCCAAACTAAATTGTACCTTGCAATTGATCACCTTGGAATAAAATAGGTGAGTTTACCATATTCATATTTTCCAGCATTTTATAGTGTTAAGTGTTTTCAAAACATCTCAAACTTTGACTAATTCTTTGCGTAATTTATAAACACCATGTTAGAAATAGTTCATTTAACCATGTAAACATTATTTAATAGATAGACATTATTTTATAGACAAGGTTAAATAGTAAAGTAGCCCAAATTACTTTAACTTAAAATAATTAAAATGAGCAAGCCTACATTAGGCAAGGAGGTTTGTATGATGGACCAATATTAATGTGGTGACCTAGACCGGAGCCAACCCCGGGAGGGGATGTGTAAGTGTTGGGTATCTGTGTGTGTGTTTCTGGGGTTTGATTCTCTATAAGTCTATTGGAAGCTATTCTCTATCCGTACGCTTAGCGCACATACAGTGGGTTTGAATGCCATCGAGTTTTAGAATAATTTTTTCTCTAAGTATTGATTTTCGGATCAATAGAGAGATAGAGAGAGAAAACTGAGAGACGACTGGAGAGGACTGAGTACTGAACAGTCGATCGATTGCTTGAGTAATCTCTTAGCCGTTGATTGCGTTCTATTCTATGAACGGATTCTAATTGTAATCAGAATTCAGTTCAAAAAGTATTTATTTCATTGAATTTAATTTTTGTTTCCACGGATTTGTCGACAAAAGCGGTCAAAATGTAAGTCAAACCCCATATATGTTTGAATCAATTGGTGTGAATGTATGACAACATCAATGATTGTCTCATTTGTTTGCCATATAATGCATCCAAACATGTCTTAAACACATTATTTCTCATTTCTCTTAATTGTCTTTCATTTTTCCCTTCATTTTGCCTCAATTCTCATAAATTGTCTTTAAATTCAACCATTAGTTGGCATTCGTGTCAATAATATCCGGGTCTTAAATGTCACCAAAAGTTAATTAACACAAACTTATTGAATGAATGACCGAAATATTTGTCAGTATTTTAATTAATGTGTGTTTTGTGTCAACCATTTGTTCACAAATCGATTAATGATTTTCTCTCATTTGGCAGTAAATCCACAAAAATTGAAAGAAAACCTCAAACCTCTGTTAAGGTGCGAGTGATGCCCGAACAGAGCAATGACTACCGGGTAGTAGTGTTCGGCGCGGGAGGGGTCGGCAAGTCATCTATGGTTCTCCGATTCGTAAAGGGTTTGTCACCATTTTATTCGCTTTGTGTTAAAACAATGTGTTTAGCCATACATTGAAACCAGATTTTTGTGGAAATTTAATGAAAATTTGATTGAAATTGTGTGCGGATGTGATGGGAAATATTTGGAACGCCATAAAACATGATTAGCTTTTATTGTTTGCTTATATCAGAAGTGAGTTCTCTTTCTCTAACGTATATTAAAATTGTTTCCCTTTTGTCCGACTGATGTCATATACTCTCATATATATTAAAAAATGAATACATTCTTCATATTTTTGTCGTGTGCCGTATATTAGAAAAACAAATAACAGAGCATTAGTTGATTTAGAGCCAAATATAAACCCTGTCCTTAGAGTTGTGTTTATTGCAAAATAATACACAAAATGTATTTTCCTTGACATGAAAAATGACATTCATTTCTGTTATGTTTTATTCACTCAAATGCAAGGATTCTTATCCAGCGGTGAGTCTTTCAATCGCTCTTAACATTGATTGTGAATAAGACATGAGAAACAAGTGATACCATCGATGAGAAGTACATTAGATTTTATATCAATCAGTGATTAATTCAATTACTGAACCAAATGTAACAAATGTTTAACTCATTGCAGTACTACTACTTAAATGCCACTTCACTGCAATGCTCTCATTGCAACTATAAAAGCAGTGTTCACTCCCGGGTCTGTTTTAAATTACCTGTCTCACTCACCACACTTAATTATTTATGACATTTCGCAACACTAATTAGGATCACTTGAGATATGTCTCCTCGCAATTGTTTAAAATTTGTGTCCATCACATTTGCCACTGGTTAGTACAATGTAGTTGTAGTCTATTCTGGGCTGCCATAGCACAGCACAACTTTCTAATTCATTATATGGTTTGTTGAATAATTGAATGCCTAACTTATTAATTATAAATACATTAATGTTTGAGTCATATATTGTCAATATTTTAGCAAAACATTTACATTACGCTTATTTAGCAATACATCCAAATTCATGATTACATAGATGTTAGGACACAAACATTGCTTAATATAATTGATAATCACTTTCGCACAGCAGTCTTGAAGCCAGTGAAAGGGCTGGACGAGAGACTAATTTGATTTGGACAGAACAGGATGCCGTCCCTGTATTTCCAATCAAAATTAAGGGCTCACTGAAAGGGCTCTCACATTATTGTTTGTCTTAACCACGCATTTGGTCTTTTGACCAAAAATTTATTTGGAGTCGAGAATAACTAATTCTTATAGCATTTGAAGGTTGAGTTGCCATCAAATCTATGATTCCTCGGGAGTCACTCAAATTGGCTCTAAGTATATGCAGTGCAGTGCAGTTGAATCAATCACTTCCTACTATTGCTTGAATTTGTGAAGGAGTGATGCGATTACTTATGTTTTGCACAATTGTGAGCATAAATTGAGTCTTAAAGTAAACTGTGATGGATATAATTACAAGCAATACTATGATAGAAATTAGAGCAGGATAACAGGGGATTAAATTATGCAAATAATTAATTGTTGAGATTCTGTTGATTGGTTCAAATATTTTGGTTTTTATTATAATTTGGTGTCTGATATATGAGGAGAAAAATGAAAGAATTATTGATTTTGATGTGGGCTGTAGTCTAAAGTTCTCTCTGTTATCAACAAAATTATATGTCTTATCATTGAGTTTGAAAGTTCTCTCAAATAATTTGCTCTACAATTCCCAGGATATCTGCTTTCACTAATCAAATACTGAATGCCATTCAATTCAACAGAATTTCAATTTTTCTTTTCGACTTAATTTCAAATACTTTTTAATAAATAAAATATCAAAGACTTAAGCGATGAATCAGTTTTTTACAAATTATTTATAGATTCAAAAGTATTTGCATTTCAATACAAACTAATTTTGGAAACGAATGTTAAAACGACACGTTTTGCGTCAATCAGAATGAGCATGTGAACACTGTAGTAGCACTTCAACCTAGATAAATACTACAATTGTGGTAAAAAAGCAAAATTCATTGAATATCGCGCTATAACTCATTAAAATTCATGACATTTTTCATAATTTCCTTTTTAAATTTTCCGACTGATTCAAAAGTAGCTAGATTTTAATCTCTTATGAATTAAAATTGACTGCAATCTTTAAATTATTCATGAGCAAATTATCAGTGATGGCAAGAACAGTTCCGTTTTAGTAATTTAATGCGAATTTGCATGGCGTCAATGTAGAGATGTTCAAACTTACCAATTCATGAGAGACAATCTATACTGAACAAGGTCTCTTTCAAATGTTAATTAATCTGGCGCTATAGTGGGCTTATCCTCATATATTCCATTATTATTATTCCCTGAAGCTATTTCTGAAGTCTTATCTCAACACTATTTCGAAATATGTCGAATCAGAGATGCGTACAAAGCATAGGCCAAAAGTCTGGTAGTTTTGAGCAGGATCAATTCTTCTCAAATTAAAAGAGAAATTTGTAAACATAAAATTAGTGCTTCTATTGTTAACCAATTGATCATGAACAAACAAAATGAAACAATGCTTCTATAAATAAGTATGACGAATTGGCAGTAAAACACCCACCTTGCACATTCCTTGCTTAAAGGAATTACTATGAGATCAAATATCAAAGCATCAGATTTATTTATTTTGATCACTTAAAAGGTTAACATGAGCTGGCTCATTCTGAAAAACTAACAAGGCCAAAAAATAAATTTTCTATTAAGGGAATAATGTTTTGATTCACTTTAAGAAATATGAGTTGAGCCAAATGTCAAACATTTTAGTGAATGTTTTGCTTTAATAGTTTCTGAATTAAGCAAAACAAATAAATATCTCTATTTTGAGGACATAAATGCCGGTCAATATTATTGAACTAAAATTAAGTATTTTTGTCATCAAATCGATAGGAAAACTATAAAACCGTAAATTTTAAGATTGTTTTCCAACTTTTGCATTAGTGTGTGAAGAGGCGGCTCAAGGCTATAGCTCAGCCTCGCTGTCAATCATTTCAATTCTGCTCTAATGTCCACTATTCTAATGGAAAGTCTCTTAACAATAAGCCGAAGGATAACCTCTTTTCTTCAACTTCTGGCAATTGGTCCGATTCTCAGTTATCAATAATAATAGCCTCGACTTTAATGAGTTCTATCTTTTCTTAATATCAACCAATCATCTGATGGAGAGGTCCATCAATTTGGTTAAACACGCAAACCATAAGCTATTCTAAGCGACTATATTTTACTCTCAAAATTGGAGTAAATGGGAAACACCACTAATTTGAGTTAATTAATCGTAAAACATTAGTCGTCTACTGTCGTCATAGTTTGTAAATAACCAAGAGTATGATAATTTACTCCATCGCCAATGAGAAACCCGTATGAGAAAAGACAAGTGTTTTGGCGCACATGATGGCCAATAAATCAATATTTCTTGAGATAATTATAGACATAAAGGGATTCATTTCTATATCCAATTCCACTTTCTATTCATATAAATTAGAAATCAATAGAGAAATGAATTAATTTATAGATAATGTGATTTGAAATGCAAAGAGTATTCGCTATAATTAACTTTCTATTGATTTTTGGATTCTGCCAATAATCGAGGCATTACTTTAAGCCCAAGACTTATACTGTGATTGTCTTTTAGGCACATTTCGCGATTCCTATATTCCAACGATTGAAGACACGTATAGACAAGTGATATCTTGCAATAAGAATGTTTGTACGCTTCAGATCACAGACACGACTGGTTCCCATCAATTTCCTGCTATGCAAAGGCTTAACATAACTAAAGGCCACGCATTTATGCTCGTCTACAGGTATTCACTCCAATTTCCTTAACCATATCTCAATCTTTTCTCTCTCAGCATAACTTCTAAACAAAGTTTAGAAGAACTGATTCCAACATATCGTGAGATAGTGGAGGTTAAGGCGGGGGAAGAGAATCTGCCCATAATGCTGGTCGGCAACAAATGTGATGAAGACTCCACCAGAGAAGTCAACACAGAATACGCCAACGAAATGGTCTCCAAAATACTGAAGGGCTGCGGCTTTATTGAAACCTCAGCCAAAACCGGCCACAATGTACACGAAGCTTTTCAGGTATACCCACAACAACTCCATCAACAGATTCAACACAATCTAAATAAATAAGGGATGAGGAAACCCTCTGAGACAGGGAGGGGATCTACTGAAAAACTTAGTCAAAATCTTAATAGACATAATGTTAAGCATTTCTACAGATGAGATGATGACACCTCAAAACTACTTTTGACCCCTCCCTTCTTCATCCTTGCAATAGACTTACAATTATTGCGTACATTAGAATCTGCCCATAGATGCAATCTTAAAGATTTTAAAATGATAGGGAATGGTATTTTGGGTATACATTTTCTTTGCCAGAGCTGTTGTTCTTTCATATTATCAATTGGATTATTGACTTATGTTTGACTGTATTAGGAATTGTTATCTCTGGACAAAAGTCGTAATATGTCTCTACGAATGGATCTGAAGAAGACTCGGTCGCAGATTAGGAAAGAGAAGTTAAAGGGTCACTGCTCTCTCATGTAGTGCTGACCATCACTTCTTTGGCCACTCATCCGATTCTATTCTATTGTGTGATCGGAAGCAAAGTATTTATAGTTTTGACAAAAAACATATTCAAACAAATACTTTGTCACCAAAACAAACAAATAGAAGAAAATTAGAACACTTTATGCAAAATATATATCTATATGTATATATATAGCACTTATATATAAGCAATATATATATTTTGAAGTAATATCTTGGATAAGAGGGATCTGGTATTGGAGATGAAATACTGGAAATAATTGATTTAATGACTTTCAAAGTGCTTTTTAGTCATTTCTCATCCCTTTTCTAACAATAGTTGAGTTATTCGAGTCTTCAAATTCATTAAATCAAAAGTTTAGAAATAGTTTTCACTTTTGATAATATATTTTTGGAGACAATTATTTGTTACATAATTAGTGAGATTTTAGTGAACGCTTGAAGAGATAGAGAACAGGATTTTGTAGAAATCGGTATTAAATTATTGGAAATTTACTCAAAAGATGTTCTGTTGTGACAAAAGATGAGTTCTTTCACGTCATTGAATTTGAATTGAATTCAACTCCAATACAACGAATCATAAAACTCGAGCATAAAATTCAGACATCAGATCACTGTTCAGCTATTTTGAGACAATTAACTAGAATTTCAAGTAATGATTCACTGAATTATAGCCATTAAAACCTTAGAAAACTGGTGCACAGCCTATGACGAGAGAGGTCTGAGTCTATGTCGAGATTTATGTCAAATTCAATACCAGTTATTCCTTTTTGGCAAGAGTTCAACAATTACTCAGAATGTATATGAATAACAAAATTGATTTTAAACCAATTTATAGATCTATATATCGAGTTATCAATTATATATGAATTCGTGTTCGAAAATATGGGAGTATTTTATTAGAAGATATTCTTCGAGTATAATATTCCTATGAATTACAAGATGACAGCCACTCATACATACAATCAATCATTTATTGAGATTATCATAAATTAATTGTAAAATTTAAGGTCACGTCTGACGATGGCATCAGTTCTTTGAATACTTTCATGAATTTTTCTGTATCTCAATATTGGAGATCAAAATACAAATTATAGTTAATTTGATTATTAGTTTAGAAAATAATCACTAATTTATTGTTCGAGAGTTTGTGAAAAGAGGTTCAAAGATCTGATCCATTGATTCTATAGAAGAATGAGTTGATTGTGGAAAACAAAACAAATTATTTAAATCTATTTTATATTAATCATCGAAATGAAGGCTTGTTTTTCCAGTTTTGATTCAATTTTATTCTTCTATAGAAAGCATGCTATTACTCAAATTGATTACCTAGCTAATTTCATCATTCCCATAGTGGGTGAGTTTACTTAAATTATTTTTGTTAAACATCACTATATTAATTGAAGTTATCATGCTAGATTCATTGATTATCAAGAAATGAACTTTTATGATCAAAACCGATACTATTTTCTCAAATTATTGGGTTATTTCCGGAGTTTATGAGCAAATTATAATGTGTTAGTCACTGATGACCAAGAGGGTGCCTACAATCAAGTATGCGGGCAGTTATACTTGCTAACTTTCCACTTCAAATTGACGCAAAGTTTTCCTAAATCAAAGGCAATGAGTGAATGTTCGTGATAATCTTGACAAACAATACTTATCCTACTTTGGAGGGAATGTTGAGCAAGGTGACATTTGATAAACTTAGATGTGGTCATCAGTGAGTTACCTGGGTATTTTATAAGAATGTTTATTTAGTTTTCTCAACCTTAGAGCTTACGATCACTTAAATAATAATTAATTTTGTAATGAATTCAAGTATAGACACAATCATTGGTTATCCGGAACTGTTTTTAATATACTTCAAAATGACATTTCTTCAAATGTATGGTCGCTATCATTGCTCTTATTTTAGTTTGAATTATAATTGATTGTAATTAACATAATATATAAATCAAATGGCATTCAAACTATATTTTAAAAACGAGTTTACATTTCATTTGTTCTTAAAATTTGTAAATAATTTGTTTGGAAGTCATTTGCTTTGAAATACTGTGAATATGTTTCGTACGAATTGAAAGATTGACGACAAGAATGCGATTGAATTTTGTCTTTAATTTTAATCATAATATCAATTAAATTATATTTATTCAGATTTAAGACATTTGACTGAATATATATATTTTGAATTTTTAAAACTATTAATTAAATGAACAAAAAAATTATTTAGATATTAATGACTTTTATTCGAATGATTAATAAAATTCCAATTCCTATACTTTTGGTTATTTTTGTCATATTTAGTCATAAAATTTTGGAGCCCTGAGCGCAGTCTCCCGGACTTAGTATATTTATTATTTCTAATATTTCGATGGTATTTAGGACTGACACCTATTGCTACTTCTGCATAGATTTACAAAAGAATATGATAATCAAGCAAATAATAATAAGAAAGCTTGGTAGCTCAGTTGGTAGAGCATCCCGCCAGAGCCAGTCTGGTTCCTGGTTCGATTCCCACCACATCTTTGCCTTTTTGTGAAGATAAAAGTAAGTGTTGGGTAAGAAACTGGTCGAACACGAGTGAAGAGTTGTGTAGCCAATAGGATCGCAGACAATGATTGGAACAAGGACAAGCAACTGGGTAAGAACAAGAGAGGGAGTAAGAGTGAGGAAGAGAGCGGTAAGGCGGGAGATAAACTTTTGAATATATAGGGTATCTGTTTACAATTTTTGGCCACATTCAGGCGCGAAGCGATTCCGGGAGATTCACCAGAATCCCCCGGAATCGC
>JAQIWF010000073.1:0-31438 GCA_034694965.1 Ceratozetes gracilis
ATCGGAGACACCAATGATTGCAAACCACAACAACTCGTTATTATCTTTTGATAGTTTCCACGAGAGATCAAACATAAAGAGCGCCGAAGAATAGGAATAATATGTATACTGAGAGTAATTGAAAACCAATTCTCTTCTCTTGTCTGACCAGTTCTTCTTAGTTTGTCTTTTCTCGAGTTGTTGTAAAGACATTTGGTTGACATCCATGTCATCATCGCTTTCGTCTGAATCCCAAAACAAGTCGACATAGTTTGGGATCTTTTTGGTCTCTTCGTCCACACAATTGAGTCCAAAAGAGGTTATTATAGCGATTTGATTGTGATATGCATTATAGACATCAATTGGCCGTCGAGTGTCGCAAATAAAGATCCGGACATCGGGTTCAGGATCCAGAAATTCCAAGACATCGAAAGTGATGCCGATATTAATGAGTAAAACCATTTTAAGTCCGTCTGAATTGTCTCTGAAGTTGCGCAACAACTCTGACTTATCACGTATAGGGATAACTGTGTGTTGGATGTGATCACATCCCAAGACATACTGAAGTATTCGTGTCGAACAAATTGAGTCCAAGTCGTGACCACTCAATACTAAAAGACTATTTTTGCTTTCTTTCAAATATTCGTAAAACTCTTTCTTCGTGTCTCTTATAAACATAATAATATTTATAAATCAATATATAAAATGTAATCAAATGTATTAAAGAATGCAATAAAATAGTCTAAAGAATAGTTTAAAAGGGATTTATCGGAAACGGAAATAATACTTTTGACACATTGCGCTCAAAATAATACTTAAACCGAGTTCTTCACAACTTCTTAATTAAAAGCTTTTTTTACTAATTGAGGATTTATTCAAATTTTAAGCAATTTTTGACTAACTTTTGAGTCTTTTCTAGTAATCCCTACAAAAGGGTATAAAATGATTGTAAAACTTCTGAGAAAATATTCTTTAAATTCGGGCCTCAATTCCCGTTATTCGTGTCTTTTGATAGCTTTTAGTATTGTCTCAAATGCATTGTCATGTAATAGATGTCTACTTTTTATAACTTCATTATCTCTGGTTTATTCCTAAATTCATTTGTATGAGCTCTGAGAGCACCTATTTTAGTGGTGTGAGTGGTGTCTGACTCTAAACTATTTGCAATTTCAACAAAATTGTATAAAAGTGACCACTTTTTTATCAAACCATTTAATGGGGACTAAAGGGTCTCATCATTTATGTCACTATTGTTGTGGTCAGAGATGGCAATCAGTTTCAAACCATGCATTTTGTTCATCAATAGTGAAAGGGGGGGCTCTCATAATCGCCCCCTTCTTGTGATAAATAGTTACTATAATTGTTGTTAAACTTTCTTTTTCTGACGTTAATAATGGAAAGTGAACCAAATTTGTACTAGTTGCAATGGTTGCAATGGTTGCAGTTTTGGCCAAAAGATGTCATTTAATGCCATTTGAGAGGAGATTAATGGCGCCAAATGTGGACACAATTGAAGGCTAAACGATGACCACTACTAATGATAATGGGATGACAAAGGGGTTATCCATTCAATTGATGAGTTGTTCCAATGAGTGTCTTAACAGCGTTACCATTGAGGATGTGTTGAGAAGAAGACAATTATTGTCAAAATCGCGCCATTGTTTACTTTGGGCACTAATTAACGGTATGTTTGTCTCCCTTCTGGCCATTGATATGTAAGTGTATTCCTCAATATTGATGGCGCTATTGATTAATGGATCCGATTATAGCCAATACTCGATTATGGGCTCTCTCTTCGATTGGAAGGCTTTCCATAATTTGGTTATGATTTTAGGTTTGACCACAAAATACATTGAAATGAAATGACGTAAAGATCTCTCAACAGATCTAATGATTGGTTCAATACTTTTAGTCAATGTTTTCTATGATTTCGGTCTTTGGTTTTGGAGGAAGTATTTGATGACTCAAATCATATTGACTTCCAATCAAATGAAGGCTTTTGGTGTCAAAAGTCATGAAATAGGTTTCAAAGAATGCAAACCAATCACTGCCTCATCCAATGATTCCACTCTCAACACATCCATCGGATCAATAAGTCCTGTCTTTGAGATGAGTTACACTTCGGAATTGGACGGACACTCATCACTCAATTCGACTCATTTGTCGCTCGCAAACAGCAGTATATTATCCAATAGTTTGAATGGCGGTCACAACTCGTCTCTCAACTCGACGGCCACCTCCTGGCAGTACAATCCAACTTCCAGTCCAATCAGTGATCCCATCAATGACTCCAATGGTGTGCTTCGGCGAAGACTTTCCAATCGAATCAATTATATTCAACCGATTGTGACAAACGAACGACAACTCAATCAATACTTACAAGACTTCGACGTCAAAGAAAAGAGATTTGAAGAGCTGTCAGACTCGGAAAAGTGCTCTCAAACCAATACAACGACATCCCTCTGGAACTCTCCCAATAACTGTCCTCAAGAAGAGAGCCAACAAATCACTTATCGAATTGCAATCGACTCTCCCCTCAGACTAAACAGCGCTGACTTGGATTCGGTAAACACTTCCGCCACTTCTTCGAAGGCAATGGATTCGGTAATGAGTTGTTTGACAAACAATGGGTTCTATATTTGTGTCAATACTCTTAATACTCTTAATACAGTTATTGGCAAAACTCAAAATCAATGAAATATTAGTGAATCAATGGATTGAAAACATAAGGAAATGGTTGAGTCAAACCATCATTTGTCGACTCATCGATCAAATCGATAAAACCAACGAAACACTCATCAAAAGCGGTCATTTCGACGTCGCACACATTGGCGGTGAGCCCAACCCTCTCTCCCCCTTTTGATTACAATTATTTGAATTGCATTCAGAGACAAGTGTTGAGTCACTCAAACAATTATCTGTGAAAAAGCCTCAGTTATCGAATGTGGACAGCATTTTGCCTTTCCTTCACATCACTACAAATCAGGAGTATTTGGTTCAACGAATACGAGGTTTTTGTTTACGGCTTTTGTTTGATATTACAATGAAGTCAATTACAGATCTATCGAAAGGGGGATGTATTGGGAAATTCATTTGGAATTCCGGCGGTTCTTATAAGTTGAAGCCATGGAGTGAACAAATGCTGACCGATTCGGCCGTATTTATCTCTGAGTCAATATTTTCCACACTTTACTAATCAATATTTGACAGATTGTTATGCATTTGTTGCGCACATATATGGATCTGCGGCTGCCATCAGATCCAAACAGTCCCGAAGGGAAAGCATTCACTAATTACTACTTCCAATCAATGACAGGTTTGAAACACTTATTTAACTTTAGTTAATGAAATGTGAAAACAGGACCCGTTCCCAAAAGTTCGGTCTACATATTAGAGGTAAACATCAATCCACCCCATTATAAAGTATTCAGCGAAGGGGACGGCCTCTGGGAACTACCAATTGGTAGGAATAACTTATTCCATGCAATACTTGTATTCTTGGATATCATCAAAAACAAACAAATGGGACATTTGGGGTAAACCTCTTATATGGCTATAGAGAGGATAAGTACTAAAATCCATTGTTTGTCAGGAGAATCAATTTGGGCTCTTCTGGTCTCAACATCTTATGGGTTATTAACCGATAACTCGACCAAAATATTTCATTTCTATTAAAATCAATAAAATTCAATATTAATGACTAGATTTGATATCTCACTAAAGTGAACTTGGTCATTTTTGCCAAAATGTATTGGTTGTGAGGAGAGCCCTCACTTTAGCCAGATTTCAATATAAGTGACGCAATACTGTAATACACAATATCTCAAAATATTAACTCTTTATAAGAAACAAAAAATGAGTTTTCAGACACTCTTTTGTTTAAAGTCTCTTCCAGTCATCACTTCCAAAGTCTTGGATTTTATCCATAATTTAATATATATTTGCAGTACTTTTCTGTCATTCGATAGACTTTCAAAAAGTTTTTCCATCATTTGGTTCGATATTTCAAATATTAATTAGCAAATAGAAGCAAATTGGGCTAAAATTGAGCTAAAATTGAGCTAAAATATCACCCATTAAGACCATAAACAATGAACCTTAAAATTAGATCAAATTATCTCATCTTCAAAACAGCTGCGAACCGGATGTCCACAGTTTAACACTTCTGTCACTAATCTTATAAATATTGCAATTTTCTAATGTTTTGATGTCCAATGATTTGTGGCGAATACCCCGAAGAGGGTTTTGTCCATTTGACCCAAATATTCCACTTATTACCTATAGATGTCTTCTTCGTAGTCCTCTTGTGATATGTGTGTCATTTGCAACAATTATATGGTTTGGACCACAATATCAATACATTTATGGCCAGAAAAGCAGTAAAAGACTTAAGTCATCGATTAGGACAACATTATGACCACCAATGAAGACAATCAACAGATGATCGGCGAAAAGCTTTAAATTAAACATTTGTTCGCCGCTTAAAATGTCGATCACCTGAAGCTGTTCTTTATCTTTAAGTGTACTTAAATTTGTGGTACATTTTGCCAACACTTTTATAATGAGATCATTAGATAATGAAAGGGTCACCAAATGGACCCCTTTTTGACGAAACTCCGGAGAAGATAATCGAAGACAAACTGATGTCAAATAAAGTCTCGATTCGTAAATAATAAGAAATCACTTGAAGACAGTTCCAGAGTATTGAAGAAATCAAAAACATTATAAATTGAATGCAAATGAAGTAAACAATAATTTGAATGAATTTGAATCAAATGTTTTGCAAAATATTTGTTTTAATTCACAAAAACATGACTTCAAAAGTAAATGATTAAACCCCTGAAACTTTTTGGCAAGATTAGATACTTATTACACCATTAAAGTAATTGACCTGAGTGATTTAATAATTGCACTTTAAGGGAGATAGGTTAATTCAGATTTATATTCCTCTAATCATCGGTAGACATATTTTAGGAGAAATAGTTAACAATTAGAGACTCGGATGTTGTCTATGAAGTGCTGTCTATTGAGAGCACTCTTTGCCGTCATCTCAATAATTATTGTCTCTTAAAGTGAATCACATTTTTTACAATTCTTTTTGACTATAAATTTAATGCAATGAAGAGACCGAAGAATAGTTCATCAAATCAGTGCCATTCAAGTAATGAGCGGTCAAAAGAAGATTCACATCATTCGCACGATATGGACAATGAGGTGAGGGTTGACATCAATAAAGGAAAGCTAAGTAAAGCGCCCCTTCACAAGCTGTTCCCTCAATTGAATAAGACTAAAAAAGATCTAATTGAAGCCCAACTCGGAATAGCCATCAAATTCGGTGATTTCAGTGCAAAAGAGGACAATATTCTCACTAAAAATTGGCACAAATTTTGTGATGACTTTATTGTGGATATGCCTCATATGGTGCTCGGATTCTTCAAGTTTACCACAAATGCCAATAAAAAGGAAATAATGGCTGCAAACAAAGTGGTCAACGAGTCTCACATGTATTTGAGATTAGGAAAGGGTTTGTCCCGAAGACCCCTCTCTAGTGTCTACCAAAGGGCGAGAAAACTATTCTCAGGACTGACTAAAGCTTGTGATCTGAGTGAAGAGGACCGGCGATACATCATAAGAGAGGCCAAAAAGGGCAAAAAATGCGCTGAAATCGCCGCCAAACTATTTGCAGACATAAAAGCAGTGGAAGACATCGTCCGACGCAATGTAAGGACCGGCGAAAGAGATGAGTTTCTAAAGAATAAGTGGTCGAAAGACGAGGACAAAACATTTGTTAAAGTGATTCACGACTTTATTATTAAGAAAGAGGTGTCGGAACCCTCGGAACTTGACTGGACTCAATTATCCCCAATTTTAGGGAATAGGAGTTCCATTCAATGTAGAGAACACTTTTACAGGACGTATATTTGGGAGAAGTTGTTCCCCGAGGAGGAGGAAGAGTACAAACGGTGGTCCTATGAATACACTCAAAGACTCGTTTATTACATTCATAAACACAACTATCAGAAGGAGTCTCACATCGATTGGAGTGATATTAGAACTAAGTTCGAGGGGTTAGCACTCATTCCTAACTTATACTCAAATCTAATTATATTTATATCTAATTATAGTTTCAGACATTACTCTATTGTGAAGAACTGGTACCGATTGAAGACCAAAAAAGGCGATTACGAGACAATCAGTTTTTCAAGACTTATGAAAAGACTTTATAAGAAATACATTAAGTCTTGTAGTAATGAGAAGATACTAGAGTTGGAGAAATTCGTCAAATTTGGTTTATAAGACTAATTTTGGGCATAAATTTGGTTTATATGAACTACTCTTAACTCGATGTGATTTCTGCCATCAATTAATAATTCTTATAATAATAGCCATAAAATTCTGTACTAAGAGGTAAGACATCTGTTGAATATTTTGAACAACACTTACCTAAGAAATAAAACACTTAATTGAATGAAAAAAAGTTTTTCACTAATATTTTGTAATATTAGTTAAAGTTGTGAATAGAATGGCATTGAATGGAACTAGATCATATGATAATATGATAATATCCCATATTATTACTATTTGGTAACAATTGTTGGAATAAATAGCGAATATATTTATAAATAATTAGTTTTTAGTTTAAGTTGTTCTGAATTTCGTTGTTTTTATTAACAAATTTAATATCTGTTATAACATTGAGATTAGAAATGAATGGATTGAATGGAAACGAGGATTACTTCGATATAAATTCATAGAAAGTTTTAAGGAAATTATAATTAGTTATGAAAATAATATATGAGATAAAGAACACAAAAATGAATAGTTTTTCAAATAAATTCGTAGCAAAAGGACAACACTTGAGAAATGTGTTCATTTAATAACCAAATTATTAACAATATATTAGTTTAAATGAATAATAATTTATTGATTTAGTCGACTAAATGAGCTATAATTGAATGGTTAGTCTAATGATAAAAATAGCTGCGCCTAGAAGTGAGTCAATGATATCAATGACATTTTGTCTTCACAGATGACTATCGAAAATGTCTTAACATTTAACAACATTTATAACAATTTAAACCCAATTTAAGTCAATTATTGATAACATTTTTATTGTTTAGTTGAATATCAAAATAATCTTAAAATCGGATCCAAATATACAGTTGTCTGCAATATATGAGGAGTTTTTTGGTTCAAAATATTCGTTAATGACTTTAAACAAGAGATTCGTTGTAAAAGCGGTTCCCATCAGCGTAGCGCTCATACGGCACAGACTCTACTCTTTGACATCTTAGATGAAAGAGTAGGGCCCGTCTGTTAGAGCGCTACAAAGAATTTGTCAAGATGGTGGCTGACCGGCCTGTGGCGGCGGCGCACTCGGCACCGGGTTATTGCCTATCATGTGTTCATTGAGTTGATTGCGTTGAGTAGCGGTATGACCCCTCTCAGCCTTATAGTACTCCAATCCAGGATCAAATTGCAATAACACAAAGATCTAACCCCAAGTCAAACACTTATTAATTGAGAATATGAGGGAAAGGATACAAACCATATCACTCGGAATGAGAATCAATTCGTTGGGAGGGTTTGTGATGACATAGCGTTTGGCTGAGGCTTCAGCGGATCCACTCGTGTCTCGAAACCTATAAATGCCAATACATAGCATCCCATATGAACGAAGAGCTGCGAGAAACAGATCTCCATATTTGCCTCCCTCTCCATATTGAGCGAGTGGTCCGTCATAGAGACTGATTTGTCCCACTCGGCATCGGTCGCGGTTTCTCAATGTTTCGGGTGTTGAATACCCTCCTCGAAGACCTGCGCCTTCAGCTAAAATGAGTTCGAGCTCTGGAGTGGCCCCACCCGTAATCAGAGACCGGATTAAAGTCAATGCGTTTGCATTGAAATATGTGGTCGACATAAGAGAGTCGAGTACTGAGACGGCGAATGCAGTGCCGCACGCGAACGGTTGAGTCAGGTATAACTCAGTGTCGGGATCATCGTCATCATCTTGGTCTAGGAATTGGACGTTTGTGTCGTTCACCAGTTCCGTAATGAGAGGAACGTTCGCCCCATAAACAGAACTGTTTGACAAACATTTGTTTCAATGAACTCAACATTAATTCAAGTCATGAATAATACCCTCTTCTTTGCACAACCAGTGGTGGGGGAGACGTTCCTGGAATAGTATTACCGATGGCGGTGCCATTGGTTGCATTGTTTGTGATGACACCTATGGTATCATCGAAGGTCATGGCTTTAATGTTGAGACTGGCCAATATGGCCTCCTTATCGGCTAAGGTCGGGTCGTCTGAAGACGGAATCTTTGCCGACAGTATAACACACATATCACATAAGTTTATATTAACGGCTCTTAAGTCGGCACGGGATAGGGGGGAGCCGTTCAGAACACTAATCTTAGGCAAGTTCTGCAACATTTTCCATTCTCTCCGCAGATATTCCACATTTCCGACAATAACCACATGTTTTAGTTCGTGATAATGAAAATTAGAAGCTCTGAAACATCACATAAATCAGTATTGAATACCTTTCCCATTGAAACAGACCTGAGAGGCATCACTAGATTTCTCAAACCAATCAGTGGTGAGTCGGGATCTGCAAAAAGGCAGACAACAACGTGACCATTGAGTACAGTCATCGCCGCTTGATTTCGATCGAGAATACATTCCTCGATGGGTCGGGCGGGACACCAGTGAAACATTCCGGTCGAGTCATATTTCATTTCAGTCTTTTCAAAATCAAAATCTTTGGAGTCAATGAAACCGGCGCTGGTATTGGTGTTTGTGCCGCCACCCGGCACTGCAGATTCGTTGCGCTGTGCGGCCGGCCTTCAAATATAATCATCAAATATAAGTCATTTAAAGTCATTACTCTAGTAGTAGGCCAGCCATACATCAACTTTTTGACCTCATAGGCCAAATGCACCTGATTGTAGGGGACAGTTGGCTGTGGCACTGGCGCTGGTGGTGGCTGTGATTGTGTGAGTTGTGATGATTTGTTTCGTTGGTGAGACATTTGGCTGTTTTGTGGAGGGGTTGTCACTACATGTTTACCATTACGCGCACCTCTCCGGCCGCCTGAAGATGTGGTGGAAGATGGAGGGATCAGATGAACTTTGAAGAGAGAGAGAGAGAGAAGAGTTAGCTTTATTGGGAAAGGGAGTATAGACTCACTGCTTTCTGTGGGATCACCACAATTATCTCCTAGAAAGTCAAAGATAGGAACAAAATCTGATATAATTATTATTTAATAATAGAAACTCTCAAAGAAGTGGACATAAGAATAGACCAATTGATGTATGGGCTGATCAATACCTCTGAGTTTTCGCGATATTTTGGGTATTTCTGGGGGAGTGTTAGTTGGATGGAGTGAAAGCGATGACATATTGCCGTCAGGTATACCACAAGTTTGACTCAAACCATAGCCGCTGTCAGCTATCAATTAGTATTGAGAATGAGTTAGTCTTTGAGGACAGCATTGAGTTCAACATTAAGCAAATTATAGGATAAGACATAACAAAAGACATACTAAAGACATGAATAATCAATGATTTGTCAAATTAAGAGACAGTGAATGGAATAAGCGTTAAGTCATTAAAGACATGCTCTGACACGAGACATGACATGCTCTACGACGACAACTAATGATGAGATGGAATGCCTACTTGATTGTCGCGTCGTATTGTTATTGACTGCCTGAACAACTCTCACTCCTTTCTTAAATATAGCGCCAACTATATTGTCATTTATGTCATTATAGTAATAGTTTGAAGGATTGGACCCATTGTCAGGTGCAAAGTGTGCACAGAATGGAAAGAATAAGAAAGTGCTGTGCATTAGTTCATTGGTTAATATTTGGTTATTATTGCTATGAAAAGGATTTTCGGCTTTTCTGAAAGTAATAAAGTGATTGCAATTTGGTTGATACTAACGATTTTTGCACTTGCACTTCCTGATCAACTTCTCATCCTTGACATCGTCGTGACAGCTCTTGCAAAACCAAAGGGCACTAAACAATATGTCAAACAATTAGTGGTTTAATTAATCCACTTTAATAAACTTGATAAATTAGGTGCACACCTGCTCTTGGCATGCACATTAATTCTTACATGGTGATTGATTTGCATTTTAATTTATTCCCAACACACTTACAAAATGGCAATAATTTTGATCATCTATTAACTATGGATTCAATTATTTTCCCAAAAAACCAATTAAGTGATATAGCAGGGATGGCCAAGGGGGTCAGCTCAAAACCCCCCGGCCAAGCGAGGGAGGCACAAGTTTTGGCCGACCAAAGCGAGGTGGCAAATTTTTTAAGTTTTTGCTTAAAATTGTGGGATCTCCCAAATTGGGTTTCCTCCAAAAGTATGATTTTCCCCCAAATTAAGATTTTTTTTATTGAAAATGTTTAATGTTTTTCTTCAAAATCTAGAAAAAATACAACACAATTAGATTTGGTGGACCCCCTCACCCCCTTAGGTTTTAACCCAATATTTTTTCAAAAAACCATTACCCTGACCCCTCTAAAGTGGCCTACCTTGGCCACCCCTATGATATAGTGGACAGTTTAAATCTACCTTGTATAGTTTGCCAGCAAACATAAATTAATTTGAATTTATTCATTAAAAGGTAATTATTTGTTAAGCAAATAAACTTTTGTTACAAAAGATTTGAAAACCCATTCTATTTGTGATAATTTTGAATGAATTGGTATTTATTCGGAACACAAAACAGATTGAAATTTAGAATATTTTACTCAAAAGCTTTTTATCAATTCATTTGTGACTTAATGTTTGAAATGCAAAAAATTGTTTTCAATTCATTGAAACGACAAACAAAAACCAGATTTTATGAAAAGAAGTGAAAATGATAGCAATGGATGGAAAGGGTATGGAAAGGGTGACTAACCGTTTGACTTCATCTGCACTCTGGGCGATGAAGAATCCCTGTGTTATACTTTGAATTCGATGATTGCCTTTAGGATTGATGACAATGTTGTTACTGCCGTCTCCGCTCTCATTCACCACTTCTATGGCCAACAAAAGCAGCTTTAATTTGACGAAACAGAGTTCAGACGCCTGTGCGAACGTCATATTTGCGAAGGCTGGACTCAAATTTTCCGTATACATCTCCATTCCAGTGCCGCACAGGTAGTCGTTTTGCCACGAAGGCATGTCTGGCGACTATCCACACAAATATTGCATTATTTATATAATTTTGAGTAAATAGGAACTCAAATACCGTTTTGAATGATCTCATGGCGAAGAGGTTGGCCATCATTGTACTAAAACCCGGTGCTAAACACGACTGTGCAATGAAACCAAGTTTCAATTCACTCACGCAAATAACATCATCGCCTCCAAGAAATATGACATTAGATATAAGTGACCCCTATTTGTAAATTACCTCTTTTCCAATTCCAAGAGGGAATGTTAAGCAGATAAGCCTTATTGTGGTATTGCATCAATTGAATTATCACCTGATTTGGTCCAAACATTACTATTTGGCAAAATGTCATTTTAATTACCCGAATGTCGTCGCTATAGTTTTTGATTGAAATGACGCGCATAATGTTTGCGGCGTCCTCTGCGTCGGGGTCCTGACAATACTTGTTGGCCAGGACTAAACACGCGTCCGCGTCGTGAACCTATATTCACACAAACAACAGTGAAGGGCACAGACCCACACACTCTGGTGTATACCTTGACTCGATTCAAATCAATGGGATTCATGACTGAGCCCTGAAAGAACTCAACTGTAGTGAAGTGACGCTTAATGAGACCTAAAGTGAGGATCAGATTGCAATCAATTGAGTGATAGGTATTGCTATTCACCTTCGAGTTCGAGATCGGGCGGCTTTCTATGGAGAAACACAACCTCAACGTCGACATCCTCTCTGTCTTCGTGGAGGAAATCCTTAAGAAAGTGACTGACACTTTCATAAGTGATATGTCCACAGACAACAATATGCCTGAAGGGTAGGCAGTATTAAGTGTAAGCATTGGAACCGATGATTAACAGATAATGGACTAAACGTTATGTAACTGTTCGGCAGTGAACAGAATGGGAGAGAGAGACTCAAAATAGATGTTAACTATAGATCAGTGCATTAGAAGCTTAGCAGAGGATAGATATAAGTCATTAGAAAAGATTAGACACACAAACACTCGTTTGATGGTATGGACGAGGGTTTGCCAGAGAGAGGGTTAAAGCAAAGAAAATGCACACAAAATCAAATCAATGCAAACATTGGGGGCTTTCAAACATTGAAAAATTAAAATGCAAACCTCCGGCGCTCAGATTTGAATGTTCCTCCATATTTAGGTCGAGAACCAATTAAGTCAATAATTTCTGGTATACATGAGGCAAATACAGCCTAAGGTCAAAGGCCAACAATCAATGGTTAAATACAGTTTAAGGCACAGAAAGGAGTGGAACTACAACGGGGTTTAGCAATAGTAACAGATAAGGAGCCCATTTTGTGCGGTTCCTAAGCAAAGCCGTTTACACCGTTCCTGGAATATGTCGATATCGACTCACTTTAACTGTGGTTTGACTCATAACTCAATCCATTCTTATGATTGTCATTAGAATTATATTTTGAGTCTCTCTTACCATCACATTAATGAAGACATAGCCATACGAAGTGCAACTAACAGTCCATTATGCCTAGTATTATGACTACCACTACTACCACCACTACCACCACCACCACCACCACCACTACTATCACGACCACTACCACCGCTATTCCCTCAAAGGGTTAAACTGAGGCAAACGTGAGACTAATTAGAATTACTGTGAATCTGGTTTACTATGGAGTAGACAGACATCTAATGGGAACCACTAATGGGAACCACTAATCCGATCCACTAATCATGAGCTCAGGTTACTAATAGTTTGCAAATCGATTGGACTGACTATGACTTCATTAGTTAATAGCGAAGAACAGTCACACAAATCAATACAAAAATAAAGGAAAGTATAGCAAAACTACGACAATAATTGTCACTACAATCAAAATCAATACAACCATTAGTGTTGAGAGCAATTCAACGGACAATAGAAGAAACATACTTTTTGGCGGGATTTTTCTGGTAATTGCCAGCATATTTAGAGGGATGTCCCACCAATTCGGTTATTTCGGGCACCAATGAGGCAAACACAGCCTGCAAGGGTTAAAGGCCGAGGTGGGGACAGGAGAGTGGTTGACGTGAAGGAGCAATGAGGACAACAACGGGACGGCAGAGGAGTATTGCACCGACCAATTGAAAGCGCGACACGAATTACCAAATTTCACGATTAGAATAAGCATCAAATTAGACATAATTGCAATGAATAGAAGAAAAGAGAAAGAAATACACAATTAGTAGAGAACTAGACCCCCATAACTGGCAATTACATAGTGATCAGGACTGTGTGGAGGGAGTGGACAGTGGGTTGGGAGCAAAACTCCGGTTGCATACAAAATAAATGAGACGTTTGGACAGAAATAAAGCAAAACTGAAAGGAAACTAAATTCACTTGAATTGACTTCAATCATATATCACGTGCAGCTTTTGCACTGCTTTTGCACTTCGGTCTCGCACTGGTAGCACTGGTCACACCACAATCGATACCACTATACAATCTATAACTATATATATATATATCTATATTACACTTAAATTGACACAGAATTTGGACTCAATTATAGGTTTGAGTCAAATGCAGACAACGAGACAGTAATGTGTCTCATGTGTGACACTAATGATCACCTTTTTCCTGGAAAACGCTTTAATTCGCCACAATATTTAGGACGGGTTCGTCCGACTAAGTCTAAAATTTCGGGTATACAAGAGGCAAAGATAACCTGTGAGGGGAGATAACAACGTAAGACAGGTATGAAAACATCTTTAACGGCATTTGATCGAAGCTCGCAATGTATTCAACCATTTATTACATTCAACTAAAGTATGGATTCAACGCAAACACAATTTAATGCAATTAACGAGAAAATCATAACAATTTAGACTTAGAAGAGAGTACTCAATGAGCACTTCCTCTATATATATAACCAAATGATAAAAAGTATAGAGAAAACGATTCATATCTAGAGATGTTTGACAAGACATACGTGACGTTAAGTCATATAATTAGCGGAACTGTCGGACATTCGACACAGATATGAGACAAAGCACGTGACAGAGAGAAAGCTGCACGAGTATAGAGATCCACATTTTAGAGTATAGAGAGACTCAAATGGCTCACAGATTCATGACTTTGGGAACGGAGTAATGATAAGAATCTATTGAGAATTCAATCAAATTAAAACTGTTGAGAGGGATCGCTGGGGGCCTCCCGTAGATTCAATGGCAAGGATTGGAACTGATTGTGACAGTACTTACCAAACCAACTAAAATAAAAAGTACTATAAATGTACGGCCGAGGGTTGTCGTACAGTGAATGTCTCCGTAACCAACCTATCAATTCATTCAACAATTAAATAACATTTCCATTAATAGCAGGCATTGCAGGCATTGCCTCTCATATCAAATATTCACGCAATTCACTGCTTTTATTCCACAAAAATAATAATTTTTCAATTAAACCATTTTTTTGTTACTATTTTTATAATATAATAACAATAAATTCAATTAGAAATTAGAGCTTCAATTGCATAACAAATGATAAAATAATTTCTTTTCTATTGCTATCATTATTTGCAAAATGAAAGGATTTTCTCTCAATATTGATGTAAAGCCAATAGAATCGATAGAATATGTTTTGCAGTAATAATGAGATAACTATTAAGAGCGCTATTCTTGTTATCAATTCATATATTCAATGCATTTCTCTTTGATTAGAATATTATTGATATTTGATATGACATTAAATGGCAGTCAAATGGCAATTATTGCTCTAATTGTTGTGAGCATTGATTAAATGGTTAAGAAGAATAGCACTTACCGTAGACATGGTTACGATTAGAAAGTAAACACATTCCCAGTAGGATATGGGGTGTCCGTTCTTAAACTCGAGCGGATCCCCGGAATTTTCGAGCTGTGGATCCAATCAATTAATAGGGGATAAGACTTAAATGCTTTCCTACCAAATGTATGAGTCCGGCGGCTGTGAGCCATACCGATACCACTATCGATACCAACTGCGCCAAACGGATGGACGAAGAAGTTTTCAATACATTTAAATATTGTAATATATCGGGAAAAGACATGAGTCGTAACGCACGCAAAAATCGTAAACCTTTTGATCAAATAGTTTAAAGCTTTGTCATTGAATCACGTGATACGAACCGATCCAAGTCCTGTCTAAGTAAATGGACACAAAAGACGGAGGAATTGTAAAATAGTCGACAAATGAATACAACTCTAACATAAACCACAGCTTATCGGAAGCGGCGATAAACTGAGAACAAGAAATACAATACTTTAGCAAACATTTGATATTTGGTTGTATTACCCGAATAAAAAAATAGACCATAAAAAAGATATTGAGGGCCAGATCGACCTGTTGGGTGGCGTTGTCGTTCCACTTCTGGCACTTCTCCACACTATCTCTACATAATTACAATTCAATTATAATTCAATTTAAAGTTTATTCCCTCGATTAGTATCACAACTAGTAATCAAAGCCACCAATACATACCCCTGTCCTGCAGGTCCGGTGCTGTTAGTAATATAATGCAAAAGAATGAGTTAGTCTTCTATTTAATGCCGAGTTATTGCATGCATTGAAGCAAATAATAAACATTTTGATCAATGCTTTTGTGAAACAAATTGTATGCAAACCTCGAGGCGTCGATGAAGTATATCACTAGCGATGCAATGGAGAGAAGAAAGACGAGGACCACCTGAAAGGGAACCAACTCTTCAGATAACACTTTATTAGCAATTGAAAGACATACGAGAATTCTTCCAGTTGTCGATTGTCCGGATATGAGTTCCCCGGCCCAGTCCTTGGCTTCTGTCATCCATCCCAAGTCTTTATTTAAGGGCAGTTCGGCTGGAATATTGGCTTTGACGTCCTTAACCTGGAGGCTGGGCATTTGCCCCTGCTTAGCCTTTTGACTATTGGGCGCATTTGACTGGGAGTTTGAGGAACCGCCCGAACACAAGAATTCGATCAATCGGTAAATCAATACAATGAAAATGCCTGCAAAGTAGTCATTATTTTAAAAATATGACCTGGATAAAACTGTAAAAGCAAATAAATACCACAGAGTAATGTGAATATACTGGACAATAGGAAGGCCCACCACTTGCGGTCCTCCAGACATTTCTCGTCTTCGGGCGAGAGAGTGGGCTTATCGCTGGGTAGTGGATAACCAGGATACACTGCATTTGAGTTGACTGCAAAAAGCATTTTCACTCAATATTATTGGAAAATCATTATATCGAACAGAATTGTATGGCTTTTCACACAATTGATCGAAAATTTTGATTCCGATGCTATTAAACGCGAAAATTCGTAGTTTTAATAATTATCACAAATTGGTAGTAATGAGACCGTTGTGTGTCCTCTCTGTCTGTGCAATATGTGGACACAAGTATTGTTCATTAAGTGACCTTTGATTGAGTTGTTGTTAACCCAAATATCATGAAATGTTCATAATTTGATGTTATTATAGGATTACATTATATTATCATTATTTTGGTCTTCAAACTATCGATCAGAGCATTGAAAGTCGAGTCGAGTGCTCACTGTTGTTGAAACGGTTGCTCTGTTGACGGAATTGCGATTCTATGCCATTCTGTGCGCTCAACCACTGAACCACTGCTGCACTCGACTATCAAAACACAGAATATCTGTCTTATGGCTCACTCTTTTCCCTCAGTTCTTCTCTCAAGAATAGGGTTGTGTTTCACAGCTTTTATTGATCTAAAAGTAATACAGAGTTTAGAAGAGAAGCGCAAACATAATATACTATCATATCGTTCACTGCATCCCAACCAAAGCCAAGACAAATGTTTAGCAAATGTTTGGCTCATTGTTTAAAACTATTGGACGAAACAAATTGAAAAAAAGTAAAACACAAATGAAATAATAAAATAGCGGTTATTGTAATAAATAGGAAAAGGGTTTCTAAAAGCATTGTCGTTAGATTTGGAGACTGAGCTGAATCTGTTTGGGAGCATTCAGAGCGCAGGTTTCCCTCAATAGACATCACTTGTTTGATGCATAAAATCAATATAACATAGCTTTCAATTTAACACAAATCATGAATTACTTTCTTTTAATATTTCATATAATCCAAGACAACAACAAATTTGAAGATTTTTAATCTCAAAAATTCAATTACAAAATAAACTTCAAAAACAAACAACAAATCAAAAACATTCGAAGAGGGAGAGAGGGAATGGAGAGGTAGGGATTGAGTGAGTGAGGGAGAGGGAGGAAGGGGAGAGAGAGAGCGTGAGAGAGGGAGAGGAAAGAGTGAAGAAGGGAGAGAGAGGGAGAGAGAGAAATAGAGAAGAAAACGATTGATTGAAACTCAAATGAAAAGAATGGTAACAAAAATACTTTTATATCTTTTCTAAGATTGAAAGCATCGCAAAGACATAGACATAGCTGTGGTATATAGAACTGAATGGAGTATTAAATCTCAAAACCATTTGTTTTTTCAATTGTTTTTGAGAAGAATTATCCCAACTTTTAAATGATTCTCAAATATATGAAACATTTTATTTTTAGTCTAATTCCAGTAAATCGATACCAAAGACTATTATTTGGGAATAATCTTCTGATACATTGATTGCATACAATTTACTAATTAGCATAAACACCAAGGAGTGTTAATTTGTTCTCTAATATTCAAATGAATCAAATTTGTGAATAAAACATTTAGTTTAAATGCAAACAAATTTTCTTACATTTATTGCATTTATATTATCCTAAAACAGGTTTACAACAAATCAAAATAAGTACTAAAACTTAAGGCAATCAAAATTGAGAAATATATGATAAAAATAGCAAAAATATGGGCAAAAAATAGAGTTTAGTGTAAAAGAGGTTTCTCTGTAAAACTTATAATTAAAGCCTATTTCCTGATTGATTGCATATCAAAGCATCCCTTCATTTATAGCATTCATTCATTCATTCAATGCTCTAATTTCTCAATCGATTCATCGATTTTAACAAAACCTCATCTCATTTACAATAAATTTCTTACCATTTCTGAGTTGATTACATCGTTTTGAGTGTTCACTACATAACAGAAATTAATTGAAACAAATATTGTTGACATTCGACGGAATTTTCACATCAGATCACAAATATTCTCGTTTTACTCAACAAAATCAATAAATATATGGAAGAGATTTTCACTCAAAAACTAAACCAAAGCGACAATAATCTCATCGACTCTACAAAAATAATGTCGAAATAGAAGTGTTTTTGACCGCAGAATACACTGATTGTGACACCAATTCTGGACATTTTCTTTAAGTTTATCCCTTTCCTAATTTCATATTAAAAAAGCCAATTATGTCACATTTAATAATAAGTAGATGAAAATATTGATGTGATTAACCTGGATCATCATTTATTTCCACTGTTCTGTAGACCCAATAGGTCTCTATTCTAAAGAATTGAATAGAATTTGAGAAGTGATGCTCTGAACGACATCTGAAGAGTTTTGGGATCTGTAATACAGTCCCTCATAAGTCATAACTCACTTCAAATTCTTAACTTAGTTTGACATCAAAAGCAAACTTTTATTTATTTTTTAGAAGTCATAATAAATTATAAGATTACTAAAAGTCAGTGTAAATTAAATCTAAATTAAAAAGGGAACAAGGCTATTTTTATGACATTTTCAAAAATAACTAAACTTCTGAATAATAGCACCAATTTTGCTGTAGGGGTAGAAAATATTACCATGATGCTTAGAAATGTGATCTAAATTCCGGTTTTCGCATAGAATATAAGTGTTTATACCAAGG
Organism: Ceratozetes gracilis; assembly: GCA_034694965.1. Lineage (NCBI taxonomy): Eukaryota > Metazoa > Arthropoda > Arachnida > Sarcoptiformes > Ceratozetidae > Ceratozetes > Ceratozetes gracilis. The sequence goes on from JAQIWF010000073.1 coordinate 18,944, forward strand.
AGGCGCAAGGCCGTTCAATTCTAGGGGGTATTTGACCAAAATACCCAACTTAGGATTTATAAACCTAGACAGATCTAATGCTTATCCATAGAGGTAATGTTACGTGTTTCAAAATCCTAGGGGGAGGGGTTGGCTAATTTTCAAATCCTAGATGGATTCCCTATGCACTTTCCCCTTGCGTATCCCTAGTTTATACACTATTAGCAAGTTTTGCAAAATTTTGCGATAATTTAACTTTTGTTGACATCTTTTATTCATAACAATTCAATCTTAAAAATAGAAAATAATTTTTGGTTAAAATTAAATGATTTAAACTTGGATTCAGAAGAGACTGTTTGGAGTAAAAACTAATTGATTTAATCCAACAAAAAGATAAATCAATTGTTATGTAAAATACATTTGGATTTGTATTTGATTAACGAACATATAAAGAACAATTTGAGCGTTATTAAAATCTAGATGTAATTTGTAACAGGGGTAAAACAGAATCCGTAGTGGAATGCGGAAGAGTGTGGCAATAGTGTACTGTTCCCTAATTAAAATCTACTCAAATAAATGAATGTTTTATTGAAATATTGTTATATAGAAATATAAGCTAAACCTCTTTACAACACATTATTATTAACAGATTAATTAATTTACTATTAATAAGGATTTTCATTGCAATTAAGTCATTGATTTGAAACATCTATAAGTGATGGAAATGCACCATTGTACATTGTATATCCTATAGAACCCATTCCTCTAAACTCTGTTCCATAAATCAAAATTCCTTTAAAAAGAGGTTCCATTATATAACTCATTAATTTCGACACATATTTAGATATAAAGATAAAATCAAAGAAAACTTATTTTTATCCTTCATTTGTTAGAATCAATTTTGTGATATGGAATATCCTCGAAATATGACAAAAATGGTTTTATATTGTGACTGAATTATCTTTTTTTGCTATAAATTCACTTATTATACAAAATTAAAATAAAAGCGACGAAAGTCCTAAAAAGTGATTTAAATAATTGTGAAAAACATTAGACATTTTAGGCAATAATATTGACTTCTATTTAGACATCAATTCATATCTCTTCGATAAATAGCTATCATTTCGTTAGTTTCTGAGATGTAATTATGAGATGAAGAGTAGAAGAATTTCAACACAATTTGCTTGCATTCAATCAAATGAATGACATTTTCGTTAATTTCTTTAATTGTTTTGACATTAAAGTGAAGTCGTGTCCAATAACTCTCATAAACTTCTTTCCATATTTTCTTCACTGTATTCTTCTCTTCATCTTTAATAGATGTGATTAAGTCTTTGAGTTGAGTCCATCCCTTCATATCATTGAAATTCTGTTTATGTGAAATAAATTCCATATTTGTGATAAACTTATCCTTCAACTCCTCTCCTGTGTCTTCACATATATACAAAACTAATGAATTGTCTGCAGAAAACTCTCTGATCTTTTTCAGTGTTTTAAACTTCAACTTATCGTTCGAAAGAATGGGGTATTTGACCAGAAAGTTGTGTAAATAGATATATGAGTTGATATGATTTGGATTATTAGCCACATATACCTCAAGTATATCGAAGGCATCTCTCAGTTCTTCGTTCTTTTCATACAACTCAACCAAAATGATAACAAACATATCGAGATTCAAACCTTCCGTCTCTTTGATAATGTTTCTGAGAGAGAGTTTAGATTTGTCGGCAATCAGTCTATTCTCCGAGTAATTCAACGACTCTTTCCATCTCAGATAAGAGATGTATGCGATATAGCACTGCAAATATGTGTCAATCACTCGATTCTTGCGAATGAGGTCTGATTTGATGAACTCATCCTTAATCCAAATGTAGTCTTTGGCGCCATCGATGTCTTTATTTGTGATGAAAGCCAATAAAACTTCCAAAATAATCGCTTTCTTATTCACATTATATGTCATAATTGTATTCATAGTTTTCTTCAAACGATGCATATCTATGGGCTGTTGAGTGGACAGAATTAGTGACGCCTTCTCAACAAATATGTGTGGAATTCTCTGATCCATACAAATGGTGACCATAAGTGTGGCCATAGTATTGAATCGATTGAATGTGAAAGCATTTCGACAAATCCTTAATAAGTCTTCCTTTGAATAACAACTGACGGCTCGGCTTCGCTTCAAAATACCTCTTTGGGAGTCAACTGAAGGGTTGTTATCCAACCCGACGGAGGAGTGATTTTCACAATCCATTGAAGTGTTGTCAACACTTTCTTCACTACTGTCAGAGTCTGACTCAGAGAACTGTTGCTCTTCGGTCGCATTGTTTGTCCACTTCTTCTTTATATGTTTGGCCATAATTGGGGCTTAATTTTAATAACTAATGAATTGATTGTCCGACAAATGAAAGATCACTTAAATCTTTGGGATCTAAAGTTAGAAAACTCTGCTTTTGGGCTAACGATGAGAAGCAATGATATAATGTATGCCTTCTTTTAACTCTCATTAAATTGAATTTGACTGACGAGTGCTATAATTAAGTTTCAATAAGACTTAGCTAATTATATAATTGGAATGGTGTGCATAATAAAGCCAAGTTGACCATGATGACCAATAATTGTCTATATTTATTATAGAAGTGCAGTTCAATTAGTAAAATAAGCGATCATTTGTTTAAAGGGGACTTAAAAGGAGACTCTTTTAAGGGGTTTCGATGTATTTGTAACGGTATTTGTGACAACGCTTTACATTAAAGCCTTTGTATTTTGAATTCACGTTTTATTGGCGTTTATTTCAATAGTAAACACAATTTAAGCGCTTTTTTATTGTAATTAATTGTAATTTGTTTGAAGAGAAAGATATGTCGATTGGAGTTCCCATTAAAGTACTTCATGAGGCAGAGGGACATATAATCACGTGTGAGACCAATACCGGCGAAGTATATCGCGGAAAGTTATTGGAGGCCGAAGACAATATGAACTGTCAAATGGCTAACATTACGGTCACCACAAGAGATGGACGCGTCTCTCAACTCGAAAATGTATTCATCAGAGGATCCAAAATCCGATTTTTGATACTTCCGGATATGTTGAAGAACGCCCCCATGTTTAAGAAGGTGGGGGTGAAAGGCACTCAACAACAGGCCGGGAGGGGAAAGTCAGCTATACTTCGCGCTCAGGGTATGACTCAATGATTATATTCCTTACAATTAACTCATTGTTGACCACCAGTTGCCAGAGGCAGAGGAAGGGCCAGAGCTATGATCACCAGAAGAGGTCGATAGTTATCTCCTATTTCTCACATCAAAAGCCATTCCTTTAATGAATGAATTCTTCGATTATTTAATTAAAATCAATAAATAATTTCATTTTTAATAAATTTATAAAAATGTGTTTAAATTATAATAATTAGTATCAAAGCATTTAATGTCTTTGAATATCAATAAAACATAAATGAATCCATCGATCGATTGAATGCTTTAATAAAATTATCACAAAATTGAATAAAATCTTATTATTCCCTAAAAATTCCAGTATTTAAACATTTGATTGAAAATAAGACCGAATTATAAATATATTGAAATATATTGAAAAGTGTATTAATTTTTAATCTGTTGCTGAAGATGTTGTAAAAACTCGTAGTAACTAAACGCCGACTCATTCCTGTCGTCATACATGTATTGCAAGAACGCATACCGAAGTCGACTGTCCTCTCTGTGAGAAGCAATGTATTAATTATAATGAAATGAAGTGATGTTTGAAACCTTAGAATATGAAAGTTTGGCTGAAATGGTCGCTCATCTATCAGACTATGGATGAAACTATGGATTCGTTTTGATGTCATATTCTCCAAAAGGGGTAACCGAACGACAGAGAGCTTATCAGAAGTATTTTCACCATTTGTTTGCCTCAAATGATTAGACGTTTGATTGTTTTGTGTCATATCTCCGTCGTCGGGGATTTGTGCCCATTGGGTCACATTAAACACTTCCGCCAACCACTGCGGGTGCACTGACTTACATATATAGACAAAGATATTGTCATAAGTGTCCAACAGATACACTCCATTGCGCTCTATGTTAGCGAACGACAACTGGACGGGTAGCGGACGATCCGTCTCATTGACAAAACTGTTGTGAATGGCGTATAGATTGGGATAAATGAAAAGAATTAGTTGTTTGAGTGGAAGGCATTTGATTCGTTCCATTGCGAACACCCTCTCATCCATTCGAGTGGATATCCCGACTCTGAATGCCGTCTATTGAGACAAATATTGTCAACAAAAGTATTGTGTCTTTCAATGTCTCACGTGTTTTATGAGGGCCAACACATAGAGAGGCATCAGTCGAGTGGCGTTTGACATAAGGAGGGCGCCGCCCACTGCACCCGAATTCACAGATCGGTAAGTGTTGAGTATATCAATCACTGAATTGATGAGCGCTTCTCTCGCGTCAGTTATCGATGCGGTCAGACATCGGTCGACTGCCATCTTAGAGATGAGTCCGATGATAGCCTCCTGATCTGCTGAGTGGATCACATCCGACAATATGGTCACTACTGGAAGTGATAGTGTATGCACTCGTATACGTCTCTCACCACTCGAAGAGGTATAGAGAATAGCCGACTGAAAGCAGACGTTTGTGTAGTCTTTGAGGTCTTCATCGATACTTATTTGCATTCCATAACCGGAGTCGGGATTGACGTTCGGGAGCGCCAACAGATCGGTTGAACTGAAAAACATTAACCATTAAAAGACATTAAACTAAATGTCAATCAAAGAAATACCGAACAAAAAAGTTTCCGTGAAATGTATGGATGGATAGGCCTCGAGTGCACCGCATTCTCATCACAGCCTCGAAACCAATATTCCTCTGCAAGTAGTGATTCATGTCTTTTTCAAATCTGGTCAACAAAGAAGTGGCAACACTTCCGCCGTAATAATAAATAGAACCGCCGCTAAACTTAGAGACAGAGCCCACTGTCGACAAATCGGAATATGAAGAGGACAGGTCGAAGAGGTCCACTGCAATCTGGTGTTCAGAACACTCTAAGGCTAACTTCTTGTAGAAATCAGTTCCAGGATTTAAAAGAGGAGTCAAAGCATTAATATTGTTTGTATTCGATGTCCTTTTGTTGGGATCCTCTCTATTGGTCAGAACTGAGCCGTCGGTTGCATTTCCAACGTTGGGAAGAGTGGACTGAATTAGAGTTATTCGTCCGCCCAGTGATGACAACACTTTGTAGGCGACATTTAGTGCCGGTCCTAATGCAGAGCCCGTATCAAAAACCTGATCGTTTGGATTATCCAATGGAAAAGTGGGCAAAATTTCTGTTAAAAACTCTTCGATTTGAGTTCTCTTTGATTGTAAGTTAACTAAAAGATTGTCGTAATTCGGGAGAAAAACGTCTGAAATAGAGATTTGAATGAGTGGTCAAAATTGAGAGCAACTGATGAGGAATACCCTGTATGTCAGGCATTACTAAATGGATGGGCTGTTTGTCTCCCAAATTGAAAAAATGAAGTCTCGAATCAAAAGCTATAAATCCAATCAAAGTTCGCGAATCTCCAGGGATTTTGTCCAAAGAGTTGAGCAGTGCTTTGGCCAGACATGGGATGTAACCGATTTGTGTGGAGTGTCGGCTGCAGTCAAACACAAAGAGATAAGCAGCCGGTTGTGGAGGGCGTACCATATATTCAACACTAGCTATATATTCAATTGATCCGTAGTTCAACTCTGGTCTCGACGTGCAGTCAATCATTTGTCTCGTATTGTAATCGTAGAGAAACTCTTCCGGAACTGAAATAAGACATTAAATTAAAGACTCATTACTTTTGAAGACATACTTTCGTTAATTCTAAGGCAAAGGTTGCACTGCCATCGCCTCTGGTCTATAAGCCGGACGTAAGGGTTGATGTAAGTGCGACACGACCTGCACCTCACGATAGGGCTGTCCTGAATTACCGGTATATTCTGTTGGGAGGATTGCCTTCATTTTAGATAATAAGTCAAACACTGAATGGTTTCTCACGTCATCTGTTTTGAAGGGATGAATAAGTATACCAAACGGGAGGCGAGCCTTTTGAAGGAGTGACGCCGAGTCCGGCACTTTGGTCAGAGTTGACCGCATTATGTCTTTAGTAGAGATGGTGTCCCACCCGTTCTGAGACTCGGCTGTCCTCTGCTTCTCACTAATTATGGCTTTGGTCCGAATATCCTTCTCAGTCATTAAATTGAGGCTTTCCTGAGACCACATTTGATTCCAGGTCTGATACACTGACATCGACGCCATGTTTGCCGACAATTGGTCCACATTCTGACTATAGCCCGTCCCGTTGTACACCGGTTGGGGTGGACTATGAATCGGTTGAGTGGATATCATGGGATCATTGAATCTATGCATCGGAGGTCGAGTATATTTAGACATATTTTGGAGACCAGTCTAAGAGTTAACAAACAAACTCATCGTTTATTACATACAATACTAACCATTCAAACATCACTTCAACAGATACTCAACAAACAAATCAATTCAAACAAAACACACCTTTTTATCGATTCCTTAAATTAGTTTAATTAGAAATTAGAGCAAAACGTATGATTGTCCCAATTTAACCATTCATTTAACCATGCTCATTTCACTCAACACAATTGTATATATAAAGTGAGACAACTGTACAAACCTATGACGTCGATTGAGACAAATCATTGGTTCAGTCATACATTGAGTACGAATTGGGGCTCAAAATACTTTCACAAATACTACTCCAACTCAACGATCTTATCAAGTTAAACTAACTAGTTTAACTAACTAGCTTATTCTAAATTATTATTATTAATCTAATTGTGTTGTATAATAGATATTTGTATTAATTTAGATCACAAATAGGTAGTGTCCCTGAAAAAGCAATACGTGTTCATTATGAGTGCAGGAGGAAAAGACCTTGTCAATAAATGTTAATCATTTAGCATTAGGTCAATTAAAGTCAATTACAGTTTAAGGACCCAACAAATTAGTGCTCAAATATTTTCAATTAAATGATAATAAAATGTGTGACAAATATTTGATTGAAATGTCGAAGACTTTTATATTGATTTAATAATAAAATTGATTCCATTTTAAAGTTCATCTCAATTGCAGTGATAGTGAAGTCCAGATAACTTTTGATAAGATAATTTTACTTACCATTAATTATAATTAGAAGGGTTGCCTTGCCAATTCTCATTTATTAGTACACCTGGGACAAGTCTACATGTTATATATAGTTCAGGGATGGGAAGAGGGGTTCAGCCATTTACCTCTTGAAACCAAAAATTTGGCATTTACCCCCCCCCCCCTTGTTTTTGGCGAAAATTTTAAAAAAGTGGTCTAAAACCGGCGAGTTTTAGGGGGCCCAAGAACTTGCCGCTATTTTAGCTAATTTAATTGGATTTAAACTGAAATTAAGCTAGTTTAAACTAGATTTAAGCGAAAAAACGGCTATTTAACGTGTATTTAGAGACAAAATGGCGTCTTTTTCTGCCACCAAATTGGATTGGCGGCCATGAAACCACCCCCTAACCCCCCCCCTAAATTTTGAGAAAATTTTCCCCTGGCTGGATCCCCCCTCCTAGAGTCGAGGACCTCCCGCATCCCAGATATAGTTTTATTTAAAAGCCATCTAGTCACTTTTATGAAAACTAATGAATGTTCATATTTGTTAGAAGCAAATAATTTTGTCTAAAATTGTTCACAGATTTAGCATTTCATTCGATATAATCGCAAAACAAACGGATGGCTGTAATCAATGTCACTATAATTATAAGTTTATTAAAGCATTAGAAGACTATTCGAGCAATTTTTTAAAACCAAACAATATTTTCCTTCTTAAATAGTAATTATCAGCCATTAATATCAAGATACAATGTACAGTCTATCTTATATTAGCGCATTTCAATTTGAATAAGGTAATCTTTTTATCTTAATCCTTTTATTCTATTAATCATAGATATTCTACTATATTGAATTAGCCTTAAATCCTTTGCTAGGTGTACCCTCTTTTGAAAGGTGGATTAAAATTTGAAACTCCCCCACATTGAGAACAATGTTAATTAATGTCATTGAATTTTTGAGTAAATATTTTCACCCCGATTCTATGTACGATAAAATCGAATGAGCAATCAAGTTTGTTTACATATATGCAATGAATATGAACATTAAGTTATTCAGTTTCCACATTACTACACATTCATTACTTGATACAAACATGAATCAAATATGAATCATTGATTAACTTGATTGCTCATTCGATTTTATCGTACACAGGGTAGGGGTAACAAATATGTACTCACAAATTCAATGACATTATTTATCATTGTTCTCAATGCAGGGGAGTTTTAAATTCTAATCCACCTTTCAAAAGTGGGTACACCTAGCAAGGAATTTTAGGCATATTCAATATAGTAGTAAATAAACAGCATATCAAATGTGATAATTACACTAATGGATGCCACCAGGGTTCGCCATCCAAATTAAACCTCAGGGGTTCAAGTTTAGAAAATACTCTCCCTTTTGATTTAAAATCCTCTAAATATTGGTTGTCAGTGGACGTAATGTAAAGTTTACAAAACCTCATGGGGTATTTTGACAAATTCTCGGAGTTCAGGGGGGATTAGCTAATACCCCTGCCACACGGTCACCCCTGAATGCCCCGCTATTCTAACAATTGAAGAAATAACCCACATGAGAACCTGTGCAAATATCAGGATAATTGTAATATTAGTAAATATTTTAGAATTATTTGCTATTTATGCGATCTGAATAGCCAAGGTTATTTATTGAAGAATTTCTTTATCATTGTTAAAATGTTAGCAATGATAAGATAAATGAGTGATATTTTAGTGGTAATACACCTTTAGTTTTATTATTAATGTTATAACCAAAGAGTAATAAAATGTCGAGAATTGACAGACAAAAAATCGTTGGAAAAACCGAGGATGAGCTAGATGAATTCAGTTGTGGTATATGTCATGATATTTTTGACGAACCTGTTGTCACACAATGTTGTCGTCAGACCTATTGTTCCGTTTGTATTAATCAATGGCTAACAAACCATAAGGACTGTCCAAATGATCGAAAACAACTCGGTGTGAATTGCCTTCTGCCAGCACCTAGAGTATTTATTAATTTATTGAACAAATTGAATATCAAATGTGAAAACTATCTCAATGGATGTCAAACTGTTCTTACAATTGAAGACATTAGAATTCATGAGAAAATTTGTGACAAAAAGCCGGATAAGGATTGCCAATCGTGTCAAGGATTAAAGGATTTGGTCAAAACTAAAGAAAATGAAATCGAAGTGATCAAGCAAAAATTAAAAACAATGGTTTATAAAGTTAATAGCCTGAAAGTGGAGAATGACCGGCTTAAACAATTAAAAAGTACTATTTCACCAAGAAATGAGGTATTAAATAAATAAATAAAATTATACTAACATTATAATAATTTTATCCAACTGGTATTAATTGTAGAAAGATGTAATTGAAAATCTGCGTAGAAATTTTAATTATACCATGTCTTCTGAATTGGATATGTCTTTGGCTAATAAAAAATTCTTGGTGGAGCAAACAAAAGGTGGTTTCAAATGCAAGGATAGTTTTTATGAAATTTCAAAATACATCAGTGAAAGAATTAAGACAAATGATGAATTAACTACCTATCACTGGGCTGTCATGGTTGATTTTAATGATGCAGAAGTTACCTCGATTGTGGACACTCCTTGTAAGTCTTTACATATTGAATTTGGCGAGGTAATTGTTCGAATAGTTGGTTTCACAGCATTTTTGTCACAGGTCAGTTCAATCATATTAAGGTCCTGTAATGTTATTTTATTTTACTTTAGAAAACTGAAATTGAACTAGCAAGAAAAAGTATTAATCAATTTAAAATTGAAAATCAATCTAAAACTGGACTAAATGAAGAGTTACTAGATACATTTCTTACTGAATGCAAGTTTGCCATTAACAATTTTGATAGTTTTCATCTGTTGAGCAAGCACATCAAAGAGAAATTGGAAGTGATAACAAAGTCATCCTGGGCTGTCATTACCTACACTTCACTCAACACTGAGTATTTCTTCAATTTTTATGAAAAGTTGGAAATTGATTTTAGCAGGCTCAAAATAAGAGCTTACAAGATATTATTGTGCTCAAGATAAGTAAATAAGGGATTAAAAATATGACCAAGTATAACTCCTGTATTAGACTTATAAACCATACCCTTGTCAAAATAAAAACCTTGAAAATCACATGAGTGTAGAGTCATATCAATTGAGTGATTACTGTATAAACATTATTACGTTTGCATTACTTATCATATTTTACATTAAAAATGTCGGGAATTGACAAACAAAGAGTTGTTGGGAAGGATGAGGATGAGCTGGATGAATTGACATGTGGCATATGTCAGGACATTTTTGACAAACCAGTTGTTACTCAATGCTGTCGACAAACATTTTGCTCGATTTGTATCAATCAGTGGCTGAGAGAAAACAACACCTGTCCTAATGACCGTAAAATACTGAAGGAGAGTGGGCTGACACCCGCCCCAAGGATGGTCATCAATATATTGGAAAAGTTAAAAATAACCTGTGAGAATTATACTAAAGGTTGTGAAATGATCTTGACTATTGAAAAGATGAGGATTCATAGCAAGGTATGCGTTCAATTCAAATGGGATTCACTCAATACTCTTAAAGAATTATTAGAGAAATGTGAAGAGGAAAATGACTTGCTCAAACAAAAAATAAAAGTACTAGAAATTGAAAATAACAGTTTAAAAGAAGAAAATAATAACCTAAGAAAAACGACTACACCGAACAAGGAAGAAACTGACCGAGTATGTATTTGATAGTTTATTACTCCCTATTATTTTAAAAATGTGGTTATTTATAAAGATGTTATTTATAGTAAAATAATTATTTGTACCTTAAGAATTATTGGCTTAATTGCACTATCATATAACCTAGGTGAAAGCAACAAGGTCCACAACAAAACAGATTTTGGATTTGGAGCCGAAATCAAAAATAGAGTTCAGGGGTCCGTTCACTGAAGTGGTCACCTCATATCTCAAGCTGACCAATACATCTGACAGATGGGTCGGCTTTAAACTATTGACAACAGCCTTAAGACAATATTGTGTTCGGCCTAACATTGGACTTATTGAGCCCTTTGGCAGCACAACCATCTCTATAATGTTGCAACCAATAGATCTAACAAAAGTGAAGGACAGACATAAGTTTATGGTTCAGTCAATTTTCGCCCCTCAAGGTGTCATCAATGAAGAGTATATGTGGAAAGTGGCAAAACTGGAAGACCTTATGGTTTCCAAATTGGACTGTCTTTTCATTGACAAAAATGTTACCAATAAATCATGAATTTTCCCAAATTTATTACAGTTTTACAATTAAACCCATGTTTTGCAAAACTCTTTATTCTTATGATTCTCTATTTTTTTAACACAACCATATCATAAGCTTTTGATTACAGGGAAAGGGGTTAACCCTAACCCTCCCTCTAGAATCGGTAAATGTAGTGAATATTGATAACAGAATATTTTATTTTTATTGCCTTCTTATCATAAAATAATTAATAAAAATTAATAACAGACTAATCATATCATAAATAAACAATTGGACAGTCATTTGAGGAAAGTCTATAACTACTTGCGAGTTGTAAATCACATGTTCTCAATTAAAGACAAAAATGAACAAGTTCAATTATTTTCAATTACCACAATCTTCACTTAACTAATTCTTAAGAATAGTAGAAATTATAATTAATTATCTATAAAGTAGCTTGAGTGTCTCAAGTAAAGTAGTGACTCTTAATAAGTCACATTAAAGAGCATGATAAGATAAGTGCACTGACAAATTGGAAAAAAACATTGGTAAACATTACAGCCCTGGTAACAAAATGTCGGGAATCGATAGAAAAAGGATCGTGGGAAGAGATGCCGATGAACTAGATGAATTGACCTGTGCTATATGTCAAGACATATTTGACTATCCAGTGGTCACACAGTGCTGTCGACAGACTTATTGTGCTGTTTGTATAAATCAGTGGTTGATTGACAACAACACCTGTCCTAATGACAGAAAGCCTCTCAATATAACTGGATTAACGCCGTCTCCCAGAGTATTCGTCAACCTTTTGAACAAGCTAAAAATTAAATGTGAAAATTATTCCAATGGATGTGAAACTATTTTAACAATAGAAGAGATGAAAAACCATATGAAAACGTGTATCAAGGTTAATTTAAGTACATTTAATAAGTTAAAAGAATCACTTGAAGAAAAGGAAAGAGAAAATGAAATGCTCAAGATACTTTTGAAGTCCATTCAAAATGATGTGAAAGTATTAAATGATAGTCTCAGACAAAACATTATTACTTCGGGGAACAGATTGAGTATTCAAGTAAATCTATAATCACCTAGATATATAATTTATCTTTGCAGTATTAGGCATAACTTATGGGCCA